>PVKE010030556.1:0-19544 GCA_004027555.1 Craseonycteris thonglongyai
ATAAACATCGAGGATAATCCAATTATATTTTCACTTCCTAACTTTTTTGAATAAATGTGATTTCTAGGTTAGCCTCCTAGAATTACTATTTTAAAAATAATAGTTTATAATATCTAAGGTGATCTAAGTCAAACTCTCATCAGAATCTATTGAGGAAAAAAGATCTGGTAGAAGTCAGCCAATAAATATCACAACTGTGTCAAAACACTGTCTCTGACTTCAAAGCCTGGCTTTGTCCCTCACTGTGCCAGTTTACTTCCCCCAAGATGTTCCAGTGTGGAGACGTGAAGACATCTAACAACAAAGGGCTCAGAGATATTGCCAGTTTACATAGACCCATGCTGTGTTGATAACCTCTGCTGAGAAACATAGGTTTATACAGGAGCTTTCCCTGGCAGTCAAAGTTAGAAAACAACCCAAGAGAGTATTTGCTTTCATTTGTCAGTGCAACATCGATACTTCTTATCGGTAGTCAACAAAAATGTAAGTGATATTGTTTGTAATGACAACCCATGGGAAGTATTGTTCCATCAGCTATGAGAAGCTGTTCCTTTCCTTACTTTCAGAGTAGAGACCACTAGATTCAGCTTAGAAAAAAGTAGTATAAGAGAGCTTCATGGTAATAAAATCTGTTCGATTAAAGTACACCTGAGTCACTAGTTAAAGAATAATGAAAAAAGAGTGAGAGAGACTCAGGCAGATAGAAAGAGGGGGAAAGAGGTTTAGAAATGTAAGAAAAAGAAATATATGTTTGAATGAAAATGACACAATTAGAAACAAGAAGTATTGAATCAATAAATGCAAATAGTGAACATACATAAGAAAACAATTCCCTAAATGCAACAACAAAACATTTTTTTATGTGAGAGCAAATGTTAATCAGAACTGTCACGAAATAGTTAACCTCCATGAGCATTTTTTTCTTCACAGGTGCATAATTACATTGATAGCATTCTTATTGAATACATTACCATTGTAAATCAGTGTGTCAGGGGGAAAAAACAAAATATGCAAAGATTGCTGGTCCTGAATTTGAATCAAGTTTCTCTTATTTATTTTTTTAATGGGTAGCCAGAGCAAATTACTCTCTCAGTATCCTAATATAGTAATAGAGGTTTTTTATTTGTTTGTTTTCTTGCTGACGGTTGAGAATATTTTTAAATAAATGTAAAGCCTTTGACATTTTCAATGTAGTGACTTCTGTTGTGTTGTATTTGTATGGAAGTTTGGGATTTTGTATTTGAAAAATGATAATCAAATATAGCATTTTGATTATTTAGCATTTGATTAGTATTTGAGGTGCAGCAAATAATATCTGCTGGGGTTGGGGGCTGAGCTAGTGCATTGATAGGAAACTAAAGAGCTGGAAGAGCTATAAAGAGGACATACTCTGGATGGGGGTGGGGTGCGGTAGTGTCAGAATGAATCCAAAAAACAGAAGGAAGGGAAGAGGCCCCCGTACTGGAAACAGTGAGTACAAAGGACTTGCTGATGGGATATCGCCAGGACTCTGCAAAAAGATGCTCATATCTGAAGGGGGCTGGGGCTGGGGTGGGCCGTGCAGTGTGGACTTTGGCACTTTGGGGCTAAGAGGCAGGGACTGTGGGCCCTTGGGATTGATCTGGGCTTCTCAGCCACTGGAGGACCATCCTCTTTTGGAGGACATTTTATAACAAGCAAGAATAGTGCTGAGAACTTGCCTTTTTATAATAAGTGCTTTCCGGGAACCAGACAGCCTCTGAAGTGCAAGGACTGCCTTCTTTGAGGGTGAAACCTTGAAGGGTGGAGCATCCCAGAGCTCAGGAGCAGGTTTTCCCCACTTTGCCCTCTAGCTTAGGATAGGCATGGTGAGAACAAAGTACTAAGGCATGTGGATTCAGAATGAAGTAGATGGAAGGAAAAAAATTAATTATGCATCTAAACTTTAGAAAAAAAATAGGAATGGTCTACATTAGAATGAAAATATATATAGTACCTGAAGACTTTCTTTGAACCTGTAGCTAAGCAGCTAGGGTAGGTCTTGGGCAGCGTGTGGAGAGGAGTGGATGATAGAGGAGTGGATAATGGTAATGCTTTTGAAGTAGTTATAACAAGTAAGATTTATAAATAACATTGCATTATGAGAGATATGGTTTAAGGTAATTATGTTTGCTTAGTTTCATTCCTAATGTAAATATCAAGTATCAGTATCTATTCATTAATTAAACTGAGATATTTTCAAATTATTTATAATGTGTAGTGTTTATATACAATTTACATTATACGAGTCTATGGATATTCCATAAACATTCAAAATATTTTCAAGACCCAAACTTACAGAAGTAATTCTGTGAAAATCACTTCTTTGTAGTCCTTAAGGACACGTATTTTAGATCCTTTTTACAAAATGAAATAAAACTGAGAGGGAAAGAAGCAAAAAAATATGCTAGAAAAAACAAGTGGAAGTTCAATAGATTCTATGTAAATTGAATTATATATAAATCTGATAAAATGAATTTTATTAATATTTTCCAGGTATAAATGCAAATATAAATTTGTTATTCTAGCTGAATGATTGTGGTCTATAAATGTGATTCAGATTCGCTTGTCATCATCTGTTAATGGGAAGTCCTGCCAATTATAAAAGTATTATTGCATCCTACTGGGAATGTGATAGAGAATGTTATAGTCAGGGGATTAGAATTTAGGATTATTCATGATGAGGTTCCTTATTGAAGGAGTGATTTATTATTGACTTTCTCTTCTAATATAGCTCTTATATTTGACAATAAAATTGGAAAGATAGTAGTTTAAATCTTGACACATGCAAATTATGCGTCCCTGACAGCTAATTTTCCAAGCTGAGATCAGGATGCTATGCAATTAACTTCCTAAAGTAATTATATGGACAATTATGCAATATTTTTGGTAATGGGGAAATATTAGATCATCATATTAAATAAACTGCTAGGAGAAATATAAAGTTGACTATTTAAAATAAATGATATTTGAACTGTATCTTAAAAATAACACATGCCTTTTACGTCATTCAGTAATTTTTTAAAATAATTTATAAAAAAATAAAATAAATAAAACAATTTTAAAAGTGAAAAGGATATTTAATAATTCAGAATGTACCTTTACTCCTAGACACACAAAAAAAGGTAGGTTGTGTTTCAAATAAAAAATAAAGTAGAGTTACTCATATGTGCAGATCTTTTTCCTAGTGACTGAGGCAAGCTTACTTCAGAGAATTCGGTCTTATTTTTAAGTTCCTTCAATGATCTTACCCTGCACCTCCTGGGCATATGTCTCACCTTTGGAAAAGGGAGAGAAAAAATGTGAATGCTTATGGAGAAGCTGAAAGCAAAGTATGGAGGATCTCTAGGGTCTCAATGTCATCAGCAGTGACTATATATGGATACAGAATGTTCTAATACAACTCAGGCCATTCCTAAACCCGAACATGACACCTCAGCACGTTCAACCCTGACCTAAGACCTTGACGGACACATTTGATTTTTAAAATGGAGAGTCTAAAGGACAATAATAAATACCATCATGATTTAAAATTAGACAATTGGAATACAATTTCCTTAGAATGTGATTTTAAGTTACTCCATTTTCTAAAAGAGATTAATTCTCACAGTTTATGATTTACCACAAAGACTCAGAACCTAATTTGGGGTCATTTTCCTTGATTTATTAGCTCTACCAGAATCTGTGGGAAAACAAGTGTTATTTCTGTCTCCAGCAGTCTAAAAACAATCTAAATAATTATCACTGAATAAGAGAAAAAGAAAGCCATCAAACCTCTGAGAGGGGCATGTTGGCTGTTCTATCAAGATCATTTAACCATGTTTATCGTTTGACTCACCAGGCTCCCTCCCAGAGCCTTGTTCAAATCCATCTGTCAGCCAAATTGGAAAATGTCTTTGGGGTCACTTGTGCGTGGTTGACACCATGAATCTTTAATCTGGAAATGCCAAATTTTCTGGTGAAAATAGCATTTGAAAGATGCCTGACAATATTTTAAAGCACAAGGTGTTATTATTTCTTGCCCTAAGGGATACTGTTCCTTTTGAAAAGCAATCTTTAGAAATTAAAACTTCTTCAATATTTTATAGGTCCTTAAACCAATGTAATATGTCATCTACAACACTTTATACATATTTCAAGACAAGTAAGACTTCTAAAAAAATAACAGTTCTTTAATCTGGCTGTTTAAGTGCAATAAAACGAGCCATTTCCCTGTGAGAAAGGCTATCATGGGATTGTTGGATAAGTCACCAAAAATGTTTTTTTAGCTGGTTAAGACATTAGTTTAGCCATTGTTGTCATGGAGATAAAGAAAACCCTTAATTAACATTCCTGTGATTTCAGGGTTGTTTTTCTTTTTTTTTTTTTTTTGTCATTATATTTATAACTAGTTGAGTCATTACAAGAAAGCAACAATATGCAAACCTAAGTAATTACTTTGGCTAATATTTCATTCTGTATCTCCTTATAAATGAGTATTTGATGATCTTTACATTCTCCTGAAAGTTTTACAACAGAAACAATATTACATTTTATAAAATACCTTTAGTACTTATAAAAATAACAAGCAAATGGATGTCCTTGATAAAATTAATGATTGGGTAGGATTTTTATAGGAGATGACTATATGTTTGAATAAGAATATACTAATAGATTTTAAATAAGTCTTTTGAGATTAAAAAGTTTTTAACATTTAAATGATTATTTTAAGTGGAAAAAATATATTTTATTTGAGCAAATGGTTACACAGCTAAAAACAAAAGACAGAAAAAAAACAAGGCTTAAAATACAGACTTGGGATCAAGTTACGTATTTAAGTGTCGAGATGTTAAATAAGTATTTTCATTTATCTAATAAGCACAAAACATAAATTACAAAATAATTACAGTAGAAGAAAAACAATTGATCCTTACTTCATCTGTGTTTGTACAGATTATTTAGTTTAATGTTTACCAGACTTGTCTAATCATAAGACTCTTCTGGGTCCCTTGTTCAAATACTGAGTCCCAGAAGCAATTTAACTCTTTGTGACATACATTTAAGAAATGTTGATCGCCTGTTTGGATTGGAAGTGACACTCCTTAAACTTTAAATTCCATATGAATAATATTCATAAGATTTAAGACTCTTGTGAAATGCAGATTCACTTATCACAATGCTGCAGGTCTGTAGGCCACACACAGAACAGCAAAGCATTCTAGAAGCAGACATAGGGTCCCTCAGCTAGCAAATTCCCTGGCTAAGCAGTAGACCTCAAGCAATCTAAAAAGAATCTAAATAATAATAAATGTTTATTACTCAATCATAAGCACTAGGCACTGAGCATCTCCTTTCCTTTCCTCCTTTTTTCTCTTTTGCTCTACTAAATCCTTATTTTTATTTTACCCTGATAAATAGAGCGCTCACATTTGTTCTCTTGGAGGTGTGTGTGCCCTTTCCATGGAGCATTTTGGGTCATAATGGTCTGATTCATACTTTTGACAGTACTCATTTTAAATTTTACTTAGCAGCTTCAATCACAGTCATAAATTACCTTTCAAAATGACTTCTGTTCCTTACAATTACTTTGGCCAGAAACTCGATTACCTAAATATCTGCAAGAGAAACAAAGTAGTGAGTGGCATTTTATTTTAAAAAGCACAAAGAATGAGGAAATGGATGCGATTATTATTTTTTTAATTTAGCCATTTAATAACAGTCATTTAGAAAAATACCATGCCTGAATGTGTACTTGTTTTTGTGTGCTAAGTTGGTTTAAGTCTACCCAATTATTTTTTAGGCCTATAATGTTATCACAGAGTATGAGGCCTATACTGCCCATTACTTTCTTCAAAAAAAAAAAGAAGACGCTCAAGAGCTAACTTCACTAAAATGATTTGGAAACTAGTAAACATTTTGTGCCTGAGAATTTCTAGTAAGAAAAGGAGTGTGTAGCGAAGAAAAGGTGGGGAAGCTCAGTAAGAACTCTGAAAGAATGAATACATAAAGCTGCCATGCATACTTCACAGGAAAACACTCAGAGTTGGAAAAATTCATAAATAGCCTAAATTCTTTTCTTTGCTGACACATCTTCCTCCCGAAGGCAAAATGCTCTACGTGGCCTCTTTGCATTCTTCTTGCTGGTCAGCAGCTTGCCCTGGAAAAAGTAAGTGAAGTTGACTGTTTCACATTCTCCTCAGTTCCTTCTCTCTCTACATTCTCTTATATAAAGCAGGGTTTTTTTTTGGTTGAAATAAATGTATTATACCCTCTATTGATTATATAAGTAAAATAATGTGCTAAGAATTAACTATATGTCTGTTGTCTTTTGAAAAAGGAAATAAGTGTTTAGTTTGAAGACTGATATAAATATAATAATGATAGCCAGCCTCAAATATTGAACGGTTATCACGAAAAAGAGAGCAAATATTTCCTTTTCACTACAGAAAACCAAAATTATGTCAATGGGAGACAATCACAAGGAGAGAAATCTTTGCCTCACATGTTGAAGAGTTTTCTTATACTCAGAATCCCAATAAAATCTCCTATTAAATTCAGGGATTGTATAACTCAGACATGGGATGAATACCACTTGTCATATATTTCAATCCCTAAGTTATTTGTCAGTCCCATAAGCAGTGGGTCACTTGAGGCCAGAGCCTATTTCTTATTCAGATTTGTATCTCCTGCACTTGTACAGTGTCTAGCTCATGTTCACTGAAAAATTTAATTGAGCAGTACTAAACAGCACAGACTTAAGACTTTGAAACCTTTCCCAGTGCCATGGCCTTGTCATGGTGTCGAATGAATGAATGAATCATGAGTCTCACGCTCTTTGCTTCTGTGCCTTGAGGGTCAAGCCAGCTGCAACAACTTCCAAATGCCTTTCTGCTGCTTTCTCTGGTGCCTGCCCCTTGCTTCTGCCTACCTGGAAGGGTCTTTCTTCCCCTGTCAGTTATGGCCCATTACTAGCCATTAGTCTACCTATGCTAGCCTGCAGCTCTTTGTCAACTGTGGTCAGTTAACACCAATGAAGCCTACACCTCTCAGTCCCTAGGACCTTTATCCTGAGGGAAGGGAGACTCCTGAGGTGACTTGATTTACAGCTGCCCTGGGCAGCCTCCTCCTTCTATGCCCCCTCTCCCTTCTGTGCCCCCTCCCCCCTTCACCCTGTTACAGTAAGACTTTCTCAATGAAGACAGCAATATGCTGATTTTCATGTAGGCATAAGTTCACAGTCCTTCTTTTGGGCAAGAACTTTGAGTAGCACAAGCAAAGAGATTAAACACAGAGGGTGTCTCTACTTGCTATAATGTGAATATGAATTCCAAGCTCTTCGTGTGGTAACAGAAACTAATTACTAATATAGATTAACATCTCTCTAAACCCCATAATGTCCATTTCAATCACTGCTTGATTCCCAGAACCTGGAACAGAGATGGGCTTCGATAAATGTCTATTGAATGAATAAAGTGCCTGTCGTTGTTATTGTTTTCTTACTTCTGCTTTGCATTATAAGCTTCCTGAGAAATAGATATGATTAGTCACTTAAAGGGTCTTCAACAGAAGTGCTACATAGAGACAATTCACACTATACACATACAAAAGAATTAAATATTCTAATAAAAAATAGAAAAATTGTGATACTTTTGAAAGCTTCAAAATTCACATCTTGCATGGCAGAGTACATATTTTCTACACTGTAAAATTTAGAGCATCACTAATGAACATTAAATTTGACTTCCAAGTTAAAGTACACAGGAGATCAAAATAGATGCAATTTTGAAGGAACAAAGGTGAGCTTGAATCACAAGCTGAATAGGCAGAGATTAGCTATGATTTCCAGTAGATATTCTTGAGCTCCTTGAGAAAAGCCTCCTTTTCCTTTGCTCATGCCAATGAATTCATTTATACTTTTAAGATGCTTCAGTCACGATAAGAGGGGAACTAAATGATATGATCTAATTTTTCAGACTGAGGCATTTCAGAGAAAGGTCAATGTAGTAGTGAAGCTGCCCATTAAAAATAGCATCTGTAAACTGTTGGACAAGAATACATGCCAGAAGATGAAACAATTCAGACTACCAGCTCCGTGACCTGGACTGTCTGTTTAGTTCATTTTTAAAAGTGCAACAGTATTAGCACCTATGTCATGGGATTGTTGAGAGTATGCTAAATGATTAGGACTAGAGCTGATTAAAGACAATTTTTAAAAAAAATTTGGCTGTTATTATCTAGTTACAAGAGAACAATGAAATAATTGTAAAGCTTTTCATTTAAGAAAAAAAGACAGAATGATTTCATTTCTCTGTCACGAAGTTGCTAAACAAAGCTTTGCAGCAATTCCAAAATAACTTACCCAGGGAATAGAATTTAGATATTGCCAAACTGAGGATTTAAGATACATTATGGTAATTCATTCTCACCGCTGTCAAATGTGATTGGCAAATGGGGAAAATAGACATTATCATCACATGAAATGGTTTTGCTTTTTTTTTGATATTGTTTTACAGGGCATTTAAGATCATCTTTTAAAAACTTACACCTAGTACCCACTACACAAATATTGAGGTGTGAAGACAGGTTTATAATGAACAAAATAAAATTTTAAAACCTTGGAAAATATTATAATAATTATTTTATCTATAACTGAGTTGCCTACTATAGGCGAGATGTTTTTAATGTTTTATATATTAGGTTGAACCAAATAACACTGCCAATATTTAACATTTTGATTCTGAGAAATGGCCATGGAACAAGGTTTAACCTAAATATATTTTTTCTATTCCTCCAAGAGTTCTCAATTTTTTAGGAAGGAAACTGGCACTTAGAGGGATTAGGTTACTTGCCTAACCACAGGGCTACTAAGTGATAGCGTGGGGACCTGGGCCCAGGTTTGGGGGTCCATCTCATCAGTGGCTAACTCCAACACTGTATGCATATTTCTTGGTCATCTATGATAAATAACACAAAAATGGGAGGAATGTTTGCTATTGTAAATGAGAGACTGGGAAATAAGGTATTAAATATTAAAAAGAGGGTAAACATTTAGTGGTTAATCAAAGGCAGCACAAAGCATGCCGCTGTTTTAGCAGAAATCTGGATTAAAGATGTGAGAGCCACGTCACATAGCCAAAAGCACATTTCTCATCTACGTAATAATCACCATCTATCCATTTCTGTGTATCCTGTCTCCCATTCCTTCTCTCTAAAGTCTAAAAAGCAATGATCATATTGAAAAGCAAAGACAATTTTTTACTTGTTTGCTTACTTATTAAGGGGAGTATTCTCTTACTTATTAAGAAAGAGACTATAGTACATATTTAGGGAAAGAATCACTTTAGAAAAATGGAAGCAAAGACTGAGTGGAAGGCAGGGCCTCCCAGTGAAAAGTGCTCCCCGCTAGGACGGAAGAGAGCAGAGCTCTGACTGACTGTCTCCAACTGCAATGAAACTTCGGTAAATCTCTTTCCTTTCCTGAGCCTTCGAGTCCTCGTGGTTTAAAATAAGATGGCTGGACTAGACACTCTCCGAGATTTCACAGACGTTTCATCATTTAATGATATTGTGAAATTAGACAATTATTCTTTAAATGTATACATTGTAAAGTGTTAAGATGGAAGAAATAAAATGGTGAAACGTGAATGAGCTTGTAATCAGAAATATTTTCTATATTTAATCATAGGTTATTTCTTATAGAAATGCAAACTTGAAGTGGGGTCTAGTTAAACCAGTATTACACCAGCCTGTGAATAAAGTATCTATTATAGATATTACTGAGTACTTAAATATTTTTTCCAAAATTAGATATTATAATTGTTCTGTCTATAAATCCAGTTTTGCTACTTGCTTGAGACTTAAGATAAATGTAAACATTTTGTTTCATTTGGACCTATAATGTAATTTGGGGAAACCAGAGGGTGTTTTTCCCCCATGTATGCAAAGACATCTCAGGTTTACTTGGTTTTAGAATTGCTTCTTTGCTTTTAGCATCACACAGAAAAAAACTTCTGCCTGTCAATGTCCTAATTACTTCACTAACCCACTTAGATGACTCAGAGTCAGTGCCATGAATACTGATGGTAAGAGAATGCCAAGGAGATAACTTATTGTACTTCCTGTCGTTCTGCTTTTACTTCTCCTCTAGCTGAGAATGTAAGGACACAACGTAGAGAAGAGTCTGGTCATGAAAAGGGAATTCATTATTCTTTTATAATGTGACAGGCTAATGGGACAGACAATTTACAAGAAGCACCTCTGACTTACTGGACAGCATTTCTAATCATCAGCATTTTTCTGGCACTCTTAAGTTGTACTGTATATTCTCAGATAAATATTGCAAGAATATGAAATGTAGCATATATATATGTATATATATATATATACATATATATACATATATATAATCTTTTCAGTGAAATGTATTTTTTACATAAAGTACATTCTATTTTTAATCTTGTATTTATAAAATATCAAAATCACACATTTGACAAAAAAGTTTTTTAAGAGCTTTTTCCATTAGAGTATGCAGATGGAAATAAAAAAATGACATTGATTGATGAAAATAGCCCATTTTCCTTTAACATTTAACATTTTTATGCTATATGATTAAGTATTTTTTAAAGATTTATTTTATTGTTTTTGACAGAGACAGAGACAGAGACAGAGACAGAGAGAGACAGAAAGAAGGGGGAGGGCCCAGAGCAGTCTCCATAGTGGTACGTCATCAGTCGACATGGTTTCGATCCACACAGGTGGGCGACAGGCTGCACAGGTCAGAACCGAGGTGGGGGCCTCCCACATGGGAGTCATGCCCCCCCTTGAGCCAGGGGCCGAGTACCAATCTGGGAGACTCTTGCATGGGAAGCACACCCCAGTTCAGCATATGGGTCCACATAGCAGGATTCGATCCTCAGTCCCTGGGGCTGCAAAGCGAGCGCTTAACCCCCTGAGCCATCCCGGCTTCCCCTATATGCTTATGCTTTACGCAGGAATAGATCTGTTAAAGATAGTGGAATCAACTTGTAAATTTTCCTGAATTTTTAAAATAAACATTCATCATTTGCAAAGATATATTAAGTCTCTACTATGTGCTGGTCCCAGAGAAATATACTCTGGGACATAAAATGACCTTAGCCCTTCAGGAGCAGGCAGTCTTTTGGGAGACAGGCACACAGAATGATAAAACGAGTGAGAGGATGGTGATTAACCCATAGTTGTTGCATAAACAAAGAATAATGGGAACATGAAAGAGGGGACTTGGTCTCTCCTAAGAAACTAAGGAAGATATCCCAGAAGAAAAAACATCTGGGCTGGGTCTTGAAGAGCACAAAGAAACAGAAGCAGGACATGTCAGCCCGCAGAAACATCAACAGGTGTCCCGGAGGTATGGAGAGTACTTAGGGAACGGTGGCCAGGCCACGGCAGCTCAGGTGTGGCGGTGAAGGGGAGCCGGGGCTCCACTGGGCGGGCCATTCCATGCAGAAGTGTGTTACTTCTCCGGTCACCGGGTCTCATTTGGGGAGCTAGATGTGTAGGAGTCCCTCTCCTTCAGGCATCAAGTGCTGCCTTCCTAAAGCTGCAGTTATTTCACTGCTGTTTTTTGTTTGTTTGTTTTTTCTCAATGACCAGAGACTATTGTAAAATTGATCCACGTGGCTTCCATTTTTATTTGATTTACATCTTTCACCTAGCTTTCTCATAGTTTGTTGCTACTTGGCTTTTGAATTGTAGAAGCTCTTTACAATTGCTGATAATCATCCTTTGTCACTTTTATGTTTTGCTTGTGCTTTTGTAGTATGTTGTTATTTTGTCTAAGATTTGATCCTATATGCAAACAATTTTTTTAAGTTTAATTAATAAACACCTATTATGCCAAGTTATACTAATGTGCTTTAATGTTAGCACGTATACTCCTTATAACAAGCCTAGGGGAAAGGTTTTTTTTTTTTTAAGTTTATTTATTTATTTTTTTAATTGTGTTTGAAGGAGAGAGAAATGAACTGGGGGCACTCCCCAGTTCAGCATATGGGTCCACATGGGCCGGGGCCGGGATTCGATCCTGGTCTCCGGCGCTGCAAAATGAGCGCTTCACCCACTGTGCCATCCCGGCTTCCCCCGGAGGAAGGTCTTAATAGCCTCAAATTAGGGAAACTGAGCCACACCATGAAAGGGTACGGAACTTGTTAGTAAGTGTGAATCAAGGACAGGGTCCAAAGACCGTGCTGCAAGCCTTTGCTAAGCAGCTTTAGAGTGCCTGAAGTGTGTATCTCACTAAACAAGACCTTGCCCAGCTTAGAGCTTATAAAAATTACTTCCTATGGCATTCTTATACTTTTATGGTTCTGTGACTTTTAGGTTGAAGACTTTCATCAGTTTGTAATTCATTCTTTTGCACAATTTGAGTTAGAAATCTTTTTTCTTCAAATGTTACATTGTTTATTGTACTAGCCACTATTTCCTTCATTGATTTAAAATAGTAAATTTATTCTAAAATAGATTTTCATATCTGCATGTTTTTTATAACTCCTTGATTGCATTTTATTGTTCAATTCGTTCATTCCTTCACGAATACCACATTGCTCTAATGACTGTATCTTTGTAGCACTGATGTTGACAAATGTTAAGAATAAATGTTCTTGTGTTTCGAAATATTTGTCACTCTTCTCATGGGTTTACTCCTCCAAAAATATATATATAGAATCAGATCTTGGAGTTCTACAAAGTTTTTGGTTTGAGGGTGTGCATTTTAACTTGAGATACAATGAAGTTATAAATTAATTTGAAGAAAACTAGTAACATCAAAATGGTTATCTTTTCCATACTAGAATGTGGTGTGTCTTTCTATTTATTAAAGTCTTTCTAATACTTCACTCCATTTTTAATTTTCTTTTTAAAAGTTTTATATATTTGCTAAGTTTATTCCTAAGCATTTTTTAAATTCTTTCCACTTTTAATGAGATTTCAAATTCCATTAAAATTTCTATTTGGATCCTGCTGATATATAGAAAAACCATTAATGTTTCCATGCCTTCCTTGTATATAATTGCCATAATAAATTCTTGTATTAGTTTTGTAGTTTTTAAATTAGTTACTTGTAATTTTTCTTAGACAGTGATACCCTTAAAAATTGTTAGCTTTATCTCTACCTCTGCAATATTTATACTTTTTAATTATATTGTCTCATTTTGTATGTATGTACTCATATATATAATGGGAACTATTGGTTATAATATTTTTAATTATCTAGGTTCTGATTTTCATTGAAATTCTTCAGATGTTTCATCATTGAGAATGGTTTTACACAGAAGTTAATTTTTTTTATTCCTAGAGTAGTTTATTTCACCCACACTTGTAAGTGACATTTTGGCTATTAGAGGACTTTAGTTTCCCAATCCTTTTTCTCAACTTTCTAGCATCTTTTCTGTGTTTCAGAGAAGTGTGATTCCAATCTGAGAGTCATTTCATTGTGAACAACTTGTTAGGGTTCTCTTTTCCTAGTTAGTTTTTAGAATGGTTTTCATCCTTGGAGTTCAAATATTTCATCTTAATTTCATCTAAATGTATATACATTTGGAGTTAAGGTGGCTAGACAAAATATTTGACACCCAGTTAAATTAAATTTCAGATAAACAATGAATTAAAACTCTGTCAAATGTATGTACTTTTATTTGCAAATCTGACAATATTTATGGAATATTTATAGTTATTGCTGTTATTATTATTACTGTTTGGCAGCTAGTGAGCTGTTATGAATTAAAGTCTTTTTTTTCAGTTTGGAGAGATATTTTTATTACTTCTTTGACACTTTGTACTAGGTCAAAAAGCTGATTCTTAAAATCATTCTGCATACTGAATATAGTGTTACCTTCATCCCTCAGACAGGTTGTCCTTAATTTGGTTGTATGTCTCAGGTTCTAAAACATTCACATGATAGAATAGTACAAAAATGGTAATGAGGGATGGTTTCTCTTTTATTTTCTGTCCTGTTTTCTAAAAAGACAGATATTAGAAATTCAGAATCATTCTGTATTTCTCATAACTTTTCTATTAAATTTATATGTTTTTGTCTTTTATGTCTTATATTTGGGAACTGCCTTTGCTAAATCAATTTATTATTTACAACTTTCATTAAAATTTTTTATTTTAGCCATCATGGTTTTAATTTCTAAGAATTTATTTTTTTGATGCCAGGTTCTTTGTTCTTAAATATTTGTTCTTTTTTAATGTCTTTTTTAATCTTTTTGTGTTGCATTATTTGGGGGGCTCCTCTAAGACTAGTTTTATTTGATCAGCCTTCTTCTTTAATATGAAGGTATAGATCATCCTCAAATTCCCGTGACACATGGGCTATCTCTTCTTATTTATATATCTCTTCTCATTTGTGTTTATAAATGAAGAATTGGGTTTAGCAGTATAGATAACTATAGTAGTTTGTACCATAGTTGTAAAAATCTGTTTTTTCAACAAAACAGCCTTTTTTTTTTTCCAACAAGTTAATTCTTCTGAACAAGAGAGGGAAACTTGGGGTCTCTGGACATGAGTTGTGGGCACGCCGACCTTCCTTCATCATTTGAGCAGGAAGAGACAAAAAAGCCAGAGACATTCATAATTGTCAAAACAAGTGTTTCTCTGGGAAGCTTTTGAAAGATTAAGTGCTTTAACAAAGGACAATCTGAAATTTGAAGACAACATTGTCATTTTTAGAGCAAGTTGATTCAGAGCCATTACTACAAATGATTCTATTGCAAGGGTGCTTGATACTTAAAATAGCATTGTGATCCTTAGCACTCTCACTTTGTGTTTAGCGTTGTCTGCAAAAGACGAGGAAGCCTATGGATCATGCATAATGTTATTTTCCACCTGTGGGAGTAGAATCTCTTCTCTTATTTTGATAGTCAACTTAGGAAAGAATTTGTGGTCAAGTTGAGAATATAGAACCTGAGATGCTGGGATGGCTCTGTGGGTTGAGCGTTCATTTACAGCCCTGGGGTCTGAGGATCGAGCCCTGGCCTGGCCTCTGTAGACCCATATGCTAAGCTAAGGTGTGCTGCCAGTTTGGTTCTCATGGGGGCAAGCTTCCTATGTGGGAGGCCCTCTGTTCAGCTCCTGCCCTGGGCATGCTTCCCATACAGAAGGCCCCTGGTACAGTTCTTGCCTCCCACCCCCTATTCGGTCCCTGGCCTAGGGTGGGGGCATGCCTCCCATGGGGGAAACCCCAGCCCAGTTCCTGCCCTGCGTGGTCCCCACTCACCCATGTGGAACAAAATCATGTCGAAAGCTGATGACATACAACTATGGAGACTGCTCTGGGCCCTCCTCCTTCTCTCTGTCTCTGTCAAAAACAGTAAAATAAATTGTTAAAACAATATTTGAACCACTTTGAAGCTGAATTCTCAATGATCCTAGTAAAGATTTAGCTTTATTAGGGGCAGCATTTCCATAGGATATATGGAAATAATAAAGTCATTATTTTGTTAAAACTGTACTCAATATTTTGACATTGACCTCAATAAAAAAAAAATGTTTAACCAATTTATGAACTTCTAGTCATCCAGGAGATCCTAGGGCAAGATGCCCAAAGTACTTGCCCCAGGAACTTCTGGTTGGTCCTTGACTAAAAAAAAAGTTAATATTTCCTTCAGAGACACTGCTTAGATTATTACAATATGAGACTCTGAAAACTATGATTGTGGCTCAATAACACTTTGCCTTTAGTCTCCTGAAGAATGGAGATGGGTTTGAAAGGGTACAATGACTGTCATCTCTCATCATCTAGAAGAAATTAGCTGTTTTATTCACACTGGAAAATTTGCATTCAAAAAGTATACCTTTTGGAAAGTTATACCACTTAATCATTTCTCTCCACTTAAAATGTCATGAAGAATTTAATTTTTCTTTCACTTCAATTTTTTAAAGGTTTTACAATAAGGAATGGTGTTAAATTATCTCCTTTTGTAATTAAAATATTTTAGTGGATGAACAACCTAATTTCCAAACTCAGAGACACCTATAGTTATTTTAAGAGGCAATTGTGGTTTTAATGATTCTAATAATTGTTATAGTTCAATGAAATAGGTTTTAAATGGATGCAACTATGAAAGGAAATGAAAACACAACAAGAAATTTATGGTTTTTCTATATTGCTGTAAACTCAGATAATTTTCAAAGGGATTATTCCTCTTATATTTGGCTTTTTACTTAAGAAAAATATTAATATTAGAAAAATTTTGTACAAGGTTTTGGAATCTTAACCAAAAAGACCATATATTATTTCAATAACTGTTTTCTACTCTTGTTTAATCATTTCTTTTAAACTTGCTTTCTCATTCCTAGAGGAATCTGCCTAATCCTTTGCCATATTTGTGCTGTGTATTACCATGTGGCAATCTTATCTAATATGTTGTGATCACTCAAGCCTACTCAGTTCATTCACATTAATGTTGTTTGTGATGTTGAGCTCTGCAGCTTCTTCTTTTTTTAATTTTTATTGTTTTCGATACTAAATATTGTCTTGTGTCAGAAGTTTCAGAATGCTCCAAAACTCTCTGTTCATTTGCAAAATGTATACTTTGTGTCTGGGTCATAATGCAGCCACTGAATTCTGTGAGTGTGTCTCTATCCCAGGTCCTTCTTTTTATCCAGTAAACACAGAAGTTTCTTATTCAAAAACAAGTAGTCCAGGGGATGCCAGGATAGTTCAACAGGTTGAGTGATTGCCTCCCATGCAGGAGGCCACCAGTTCGGTTCTGCCCTGCACAGTCCCACATGAAACTGTATCACAACTAATGGTATACAAGTATGGAGACTGCTCTGAGCCCTCCCCTTCTCTTTGTCTGTCTGTCTCTCTCACCTTTTCTCAAAACAATAAAATAAATCTTTTAAAAAAAGTTTAAAAAATAAAAACAAGTAGTCCAGTAAAACGTTCTTTGCATAATTATTTCCTTTATTTCGGTCACAAATTCTATTAAATATTAGCACAACTGCAAGACTCTTAACAATTTAAAAATTGTTGCTTTATTAGATAGAAACAAATGTGGATCCTGATGAAAATGTTCAAATGCATTAAATTTCCATTTCACATCAAATTTCCAAACACATGTAGGTCTCTATTCAGCATTTTGGTTTTGATCCACAAACAACAAAATAACACTAAAATTAAATTCATTTTGATGACACAGCTCTCACATGAGTAAAGGTAAAGAAATTGAGGACAAGTAAGGGCTTTATTTTCTCTCAGGACAAATGGTAACGTAGCAAAGATCAATATTACCTGGAGAAATTTGAAAAAAATATTTTGCGAGGGCTCTGCAAATCCATTTGGGCACCATGCATTGTTCACAGACAATGTGTATATATATGAGATTTCCTCTTTTTGTAGGCACTGTTATGATTAATAAAACACAATTTATGATAGGCTTTTGATAAGCTGACCAAATTGGATATATTTCTCTCTACCACCTGTAAAATTTCAATCAGGTGAATGTCTGAGAAAGTCTTTGAAATTTAGAAGAGCTATTATTGCATGTGTTCAAAAATTTAGCTATAGGCATGTTCAGAATCTCAGCACTAAATTATAGCAGTGAAAGTGTGGAGCAACCTAAATAAACAAAAATGAGAATTTGATTAAATAAATTATAGTATATCTATAGTTTTGTGCAAGAACCACAGACACAGATGGCTACTTTCAAAAGAATAGGAGTTATTGCAAAGAAGCATCCACAGCTGTGCTGCAGCACACAGGCCTCTAGCTCCCATTCTATCCCCTCATGCGTCTCCATTAATATAGCTCCCGAAGATACGAGAGACCCTAGATTCTCTCTAACTTAAATTACATAAGCAGAGAGGCTCTGATTGGCTTTATCAGTCACTATCATACATGGACCATCACCTATAATCATAACATGTATGCAGAAAGCTGATATGGGATAGTAAGCTTTCCCAACCATCAAAGAATAAAAGTAATTGTAACTACTGGTATCAAAAATAAAATAGAGCTTTCAAAAATATGTAAAATAAGCCATTTAAATAATGGTTCTGAAGGCATAGTTTTATATGATTTGGGATAGTTTTACAAAATGCAAGTATAATCTATCCTGAAAACTAAAAGAAAACCAATATAAATGTTGATGTAACTGAAGTGACATGACATATAGGTCATGCAATTGCACTTGGTTAGTATTTTGTCATTCTTTCACAAAGAACTTATTTAGGAATGTCAATCCCAATGCAGCCTTGCACTACATGGTCTATAAATGTGTTGTTCTTTTGGCATTTGGCTAAGGTTGACTGTAGTTTCTTAGTAAATGAATTAGCAAAAGTTCTCTTTTTCTTCTTGGTAAACTCTCTGTGAAATTTCTTTTTACCTCCATCAATTTTTCTGTCTCCCATTATTTCCCACTTCGATTTTACCACTTTTTCTTCTTTCTTCTGATTCCGAATTTCTGATAAAAGTTAGCATGGACTGTGTAGTAACCAGCCATCTAAGGTTAGGAGAAATAACCACGCTCTAGTAAGACATGATGGTTCAGTACCATGAGTTGAAGACCATCTGTTTCCCAAAGTACCGTACTAACCCATACTTGTCCATATTTCAGTTGTTATATCATTGAAAGACATTCTTATCAGCCAGCCATTGGCTCAGACTGTAATTTCTTTTTTGTTGTTGTTGTTTGACATTTTATTATTTATTTATTTATTTATTTAAATTTTATTGTTAAATTTATTGGGGTGACATTGATTGGTAACAATTAGATCGTTTCCGGATGTACAAGTCCACATCACATCACCTATGCATCGCATTATGTGCTCACCACTCAGAATCGGCTCCCCTTCCATCACCATATATCCGGTGTCCACTCCCCTCTCCCCCCTCCCCCACAATCTCCTTCCCCCCTCCTCCTCTTCCCTCAGGTAACCACCAAACTACTGAGTGTGTCCATAAGGCTGGTGCCCACTCCTACCTCCCCTCCCCGCTCTCTCTCCCTCCTCCTCCCCTTCCCTCAGGCAATCACCAAGCTATTGAGTGTGACCATATGTCTCTGTGTCTTTGTTACTTTCAGTTTTATAATCCACCTATAAGTGAGGTCATATGTTTCCTGATTCTTTCAGTCTGACTTATTTCGCTTAATAAGATGGTCTTTAGGTCCATCCATGTTGTCACAAATGACTGTATTTCATCATTTCTTATCGCTGAATAGTATTCCATTGTGTAAATGTACCACATCTTCTTTATCCAGTCATCTATCGAAGGGCATTTTGGTTGTTTCCATGTTCTGGCCACTGTGAACAGTGCTGCGATGAACATGCGGGTACAAACATCTTTGCAGATTAAGGTCTTCAGGTTTTTTTGGTAGATGCCCAGTAGAGGGATGGCTGGGTCATATGGTAATTCCATTCATAATTTTTTGAGGAATCTCCATACAGCCTTCCATAGTGGTTGTACCAGTTTACATTCCCACCAGCAGTGTATGAGGGTTCCTTTTTGTCCACAGCCTCTCCAGCACTTGTTATCCCTTGTCTTGTTGATTATAGCCATTCTAACAGGT
>PVKE010030557.1:0-19544 GCA_004027555.1 Craseonycteris thonglongyai
TATATGGAAAACTAATGCTGTCAACTATGGAGACTGCTCTGGGCCCTCCCCCTTCTCTCTGTCTGTCTCTCTCTCTGTCAAAAATCAATAAAAATAAATCTTAAAAAAAATTATTAAGTAGGTAATAGCACATTGTTTCTACATTTTCTTCTAAAATATTATATGACAAACGATTATCTTCAGAAGAGATAAAGAACATTTTATAAAGCAAGAAGAAAAAGACATATACTCAACAACATGGATCTCATAAATGTAATGTTAAGCAAAAGAGGCCAAGCAAAAAAGACCATATTTTGTGATCCCATTTACATGAAGTTCAAAACAGTCAAAATGAATTCCCTAAATTTTGGAGGGGGTGTGAGTAATGGGAGAGGACAAAGCTTTCTCCACTGGGTACTGGTTACCTGTGTGTTGATTAAATCCATAGACAGTCACCTTATGATTTGTGTATTTTTCTGTTTGTATGCTGTACTTTAATTAATAAGTTTACTTTAAGAAAGGAAGATAAAATACATGGCCAATAAATATATGAAAATCTCACCAGGAATACAGAAAACTGTAAGCTCAAAAATAAGGTACAATTTTTCACTCTTTGGGTTGGCAAGAATTAAATTTTATTTTCCGGGTTGTCTCAAAAAATGTCTGGTTAGACATGATTTGTTTGATTTAGGATGCAAACAGACCCCAGCATTGTATTTGGTTATTATGGGTCATAGGCCTTTTAAAACCAATAATTCTCCCCTTCCTTCACTTTTTGTACTATTTATTTATCAAACAAACTGGATCATTGGTCCTGGAGAGCAGTCCCCATTCTGGACTTGGCTGATTGCTTCTGCTTCTAAATTTTTCCTCCATCATCTCACGTATTTCCGGTAAACTTATGCCTCAAAAGGTTTTGTCACAAATCCATCATACGTGGCACTGGTACTTCCTGCTGAAGATGCAATGGTCCAGGTCAAGGCAACTTGGTCCCCGCATTTTCCAGTTCCTCACCAACCTCTTGGTTTTAATCTCTGGATAATCATCGCCTGGACCCATCCTTTCATTAAGGGCTGCAAAATAGTCTTCTAATGAACTCATTCCTTCCTCATTGACTACTTGGGACCTTTCTAAAAAGAATTCTCCCTCAACTATTTTGTGACTCAGAATGAGATCATAGATCATAGATCTTTCCGGAAGGGCAGGAAGGACGCTAGAGTAGTAGATGCTTTCCCTTTAAACAGAACGCATTTATTCATGCGCTGGTGTCGTTGCCATCTGCAACGGTGGCTAATTATTGGGTCCCATTATCAAGTTCAGTGATACATATATACACACACACATATATGTGTGTATATATACATATGCATATGTATGTATATATACATACATGTATATATGTGCATATATATATATAGATATATATAGATATATTTCATGTTTTCCAATCAATTGAAGTCATTTATACTTTGTTGACGCCGTTGCAAGTGTTCCAGGCAAGGGTTGCATTTCACAGAAAAGGTAAAAATAAAAAAGGTTAAAACCCCACCAGGTCAGGGAGGGCTTCCGGACGGCGGGGGCGGGAGGACCAGGCCACCGGCAACCCCGGGCGCCGGCGGCGGCCAGGCGGGTGTCTGGTCCCTGCGTCCGGGGGCGGGGCCGGGCGTGGGCGTGGCCGTCACGCCTGTGCGCGCGGGGCGGGGCAGGTGGCGCAGCGGCGGCGGCCAGGCCGGTGGTTGGTCCCTGCGTCCGGGGGCGGGGCCGGGGCCGTCACGCCTGTGCGCGCGGGGCGGGGCATCGGCGGCGGCGGCGGGCACTAGCGCGCCTACGCCGTACCCGCCGGAGCCGCGGCGGCGCTGCGTGCGGCCCTCTCCCGTCTCCCTGACACCCTCCTCCCGCCGGCCGTAGGATGGGCGCGCGTGCCTCGGGCGGGCCCCGGGCCCGGACTGGGCTGCTGCTGCTGCTGCTGCCGCTGCTCGGGCTGCTGGCCCCCGGCGCGCAGGGGGCCCGGGGCCGCGGCGGAACGGAGAAGAACAGCTACCGCCGCACGATGAACACCTTCTCGCAGAGCGTCAGCAGCCTGTTGGGCGAGGACAACGTGCGCGTCGCGCAGAAGGTGGGCGCCGGGCGCCGGGCCCGCGGTCACCTTGCCCCGGCCGCCGCGCACCTGGCTCCGGGGCCGGCCTGGGCCGTGCGCGGCCTCCGGGGCCTGGAGAGAGAGGTGCCCGGCCTGCGCCCCGGGGCCTGACCGGCCAGTGTCGGGTGTGGCGGCCGGGTCCGGCTGGGGTCGGGGCGCCTTCTATCCCACCCTGCACTTCTCCTTGGACCTTGCCTCCTGGGGCGGCGCGGCCAGGGCTTTTCCCGGGGCTGCGCTGACGCCAGCCGCGCCTCTCATTCATTCAGTAAACACGTTTGAATGAGCACCTACTATGATCCAGGCAGCGTGCTGGGTGCCCAGGGGGCGCCCTGCCCGCCTGCGCCCTCTGCCCACGCTGCTGCGCTCTCCCCAACAACCCCTCGCACCCGACCCCACTTCCCCCTTAAGCCCTCCTCCTCCTCCTGCTTAGATTTTTTTTTTTTTAACGAGAAGAAAGGGAGCCATACAGCCTAGCCTGTTCTGTTTCTCTGGCAACCTGGCTTAGTAACCCTCCTGTGCGCCTACTGTGTGCCAGGCCTCTCACCGTGCAGCGGCTCCGCGGGCCCCGATTGGCCCCCTGGAGCTCGGTGCCATAGGCGCGGCATTAGGGGCCAAAGGTCACCAGGTGCTCCCCAGGAAGGGGAAGTAGATGGGACTGTTGCTTGTGGGTAATGTGGTCCCTTGGGTAGTGTTTGCCGGCTTCCTATGAATCCCTTTGCGCTACCCCTGAGGTTTTGGAATGGAGAGAAGTTTGGGTTCAAGTCCAGTCTCTACTCCTTACATGCCGGGTGGCTTTAGGCAAGTGGCTTCCCTTCTTTGAGCCCCAGGGTCTTTATCCTGTGACGTGGGGATAATAATACTCCTATTATGAGGTTGTGATTGTGTGAATGGTTGGTACTTTCCTGGCCCATTTTACAGATGGGGAAACAGGCACCAGGTGGTGAAATGATTGGGTTCAGGTCAGGCTAAATGGCAGAACCGGGATTTGAACCCAGGCAGGGTGGGCCCGGTACCCTCCCCGGTCCTCCTGCCTCATGGCCATTGGTTTCTTCAGTTGGTGCAGAGTCTAGAAGGAGGTTGACCTGACTTGCTTCCTGCTGAGTAGAGCCCAGACCTATCGGGCTTGGGAGACTGTTTGTTCATGTTAATGGAAGGAAAGCTGGGTCAGCAAGCAACTGTAGCGTTCAGCTCGCCAGGGTTGCCTCATGAGAGCCAGACCTGCTTGGTGGGTTGTGAAATTTGAGGATATTTAAATTTTTTTTTTAAATTAATTAATTAATTTTTATTTTTGACAGAGAGAGATACAGAGACAGAGAGAGAACTAAACTGAGGGAGCTCCCAGTTCAGCACATGGCTCCACACGGGCCAGGTCCCCGGTCCCCGGTGCTGCAAAGTGAGCACTTAACCCACTGAGCCATCCCGGCTTCCCCAGTTTGAGGATATTTAAAGAGATACCTTATTTTCTAAGTTAGGACCTCTCTCTAGTAAACCCATGACCTCCTGGTTTGGAGCCTGGGCCTTGCTGACCAACAGACATGGGTTTGAATTCCCGTTCTGCTTCTCACTAGCTCTGTGTGACCTTGGGCCACTTACTTAACTTCTCTGTGTTTCATTTGTGCGAAGGAGAGAAATTGGGATTTAAATGTGATTAGCCGGGGTGTAGAATACCAGGCACTGAAGAAGTGTTTGGTTAATGATTGAAGATATTTATATAAGGGACCCATCGGCTAGGAGAGTGATGTATTCATGAATTCGTTTCAAAATCACTAAGAAACATGTACACGTGCAGCATTTTTCACATTAGCCCCCAAATGGAAACACTCCAAATGTCTATAGTCTGATGAGTGGATAAACAAAATGTGGTCTATCCACAAAATGGAATATTATTCAGCCATAAAAAAGAATGAAGTACTGACATATGCTACAAGTATGTGTTGAGTGAAGTACTAGTACATGATACGCAGATGAACCATGAAACAGAAAGATACAAAAGGCCACATATTGTATGATTTCATGTATGGGAACTGACTGGAGTAGGTCAAGCCCTAGCGATGGAAAGTGGATTGGTGGTTGCTAAGGGGAAGGGGCAGGCAGTTTTTGGGGTGATGAAGATGTTCTGGAACTAGATGGTGGTGACGATTGCACAGTATTGTGAATGTATTATTTTTTGTTGCCACTGGATTATACACTTTAAAATGGTTTAAATGGTCCCTTGTATGGTATGTGTATTTTACAACAATTTTTAAAACTTCTTTAGCACCTACTCTGGACCACACACCAGACAAAATGCCCCCCTCTTGAGGAGCTATCACGGACAGGCTCTAAGTAAGTAAAAAGTACATAGAACAAGATGAGTTCCGTGATAGGTGCCCTGAATAGACGACACGGTAATGGTGTGGACTCTGTGTAGCTTGGCGTGTGTCTGGCACTGTCCTAAGAGAGAGGTTCTGTATTATCACCCCTCTGTACAGATGAGGAATGCAAGGCATGGAAAGGCTGACTCTCTTGCTCACCATTGAGCTAATCAGTGAGAGAGAGCTGGGTGCACCCATGATCAGAACCCTGCAGAGCTGGAAATAGCCAGAGGGGAAGTGAGCTGAGTGAGCAGAAGCCAGAGGGACAGAGTGCCCCAGGGGGCGGGAACAGCACTGCGTGTTGTCTGTCTCATTGAGGACAGCCCTCCTGTGGGGCTGACCTGGCACCTCTGTAGCTCTCGCCTGCGGGTTGTCTCTTGTGATGTCGCACAGGGGTGTACTATCTAACTGCTCCCTGGGGCAGGAGACAGTAGTGTGAGGGCGCACATTTCAAGCCAGAGCTCTGCAGGAGTGTTTGTGGGTCCCTGCTGTGGCAGTGTGGCAGCTTGTCCTGTCCCTTGGATCTTTGGTGGCTGCTCAGTGGTCCCTCCGCCCTCCTTGTTCCCTTTGTCGGTCACTTGTGAACAGCGTACACACGGTCCAGCCCTTTGGGTCCAGGCGACCATTGCATTTCACTACGTTCCTCTGAGCTGCTGGAACCCTGGCCCTGCCTCCCCTGACTTATTCAAGATGCACTTGCCCCGAGGACCTGGTGCTCCTGGGACAGGAAGCCCTGGGGTCCAGGACTTTGGCTGCAAGGGGCCTTGTGAAGAAATCCTGGCATGTGAGGTGTTCTGTCTGTCCTTGCCCAGGGCCATGGCCGCAGGCCTGCTCAGTGTGTTCACTTGACTCTCCCTTGCTTTAACTTTTCATCCTCAAAATTGTGCAGCATGCACAAAGAGAGAAGGAATCGTGTAATGAACCCCCGTCCCCGTCACCCGGTACTTCCATCGATCAACTTTTTTGCATTCAAAAAAATCTTAGAATATTTTTTCCAATTAAAGTTGACATACAATATTATATTAGTTTTAGGTGTACTGCTTAGTGGTTAGACATTTATATAACTTATGAAGTGATCCCCCTGATACCGCCAGTACCCACCTGACCCCATACCTAGCTGTGACAGTATTATTGAACTGTTCCCTGTGCTGTACTTTACGTCCGTGTGACTGTTTTGTAACTGCAGGTTTGTACTTCTTAATCCCTTTCCACCCATCCCCCAACCCCCAATGCCATCCTTGTTACACCCTCCCTCAAAAATATATTTAACCTAGGATAGCAGTCAAAGTGTGAGAACATTTTCATCAGCCCCTCGAAAGAAATCCTGTACGCCAGCGGTCACCCTCCTCCCCAGGCCCTGGGAGGTTTGTCCCTTTTGGACATTTCATACAAAAGGAATTATACCGCATGCAGCCTTTGTGTCTGACATTTTTTCCTCAGCATAATGCTTTCAAGGTTCATCCCTGTTGAAGCCTGCTTGAAGCACGCGTCAACGCTTCATTCCTTTCTAATAACCAGATAATATCCCGTGGTATGGCTGTACCAGGTTGTGTTTCTTCATCCACTGAGGGCCACATGATCGTTAAATAGATGCTTGGAGACCCCTTTGGTGAATTACCTAAGACAGGTTATTTAATGCTCCAGGGACCAGATGGGGCAGATGCTACTATCTCTACTGTCAGCTAAAGATGTAGCGATCTTAAGAATACATACAACCTGCCCATGGCCAACCCACCTGGTAAGAGGCAGGGCTGGGAGTCGAACTCTGGCCATTGAACTCCTGGGCACACTCAGTCACGCCACAGTGCCGGCACAGAGACTGCTCTCCACCTGATGATTGGATCCTCCTCCTTCCTCCTCCTGCCCTAGAATTGCCTTCCCCCAGTCTATTTAATTTGAAGTGCAGTAGCCAATGCCCTGGGAGGCGCTTATCCTGCATGTGTGAGCCAAAGGGCACAGGTGGTTCTGTTGGCTGTCATAGCGCAGGTTGGGAGCAACCTAGGTGTCCTTTAGTAGAGGATTGATTAGCTACCATCTTCACATAGAATGAGGCAGCCCTGTATGGACGGAGGTGGAGTACCGGTAATCGCCAACACAGCGTGATTACCTGAGGAAAACTGCACACCTGCGCACACGTGCTGCCATTTGTGGGAAAATATTTGGTCTGTGCGATTATTCCCCAGGTGCGTCCAAGGGAGACTGTGGAAGTGAGTGCGATGGTGGTGCCTTCCAGAAGGGGATTCTGTGGGTGGGGAGAGATGGGAGGCTTCCCACCGAATTCCCATCTGTAGCTTATGTATAGAACATCACCTATTCAAAAAAAAAAAAGTTTCCTTAAAACTCTTGTATGAGTTTTTTTAATAATAAAAAATAAAAGTAAACCACACCCCTCCCCCCCAATAGTAATACTAATAAGGTGAAATGAGGCTGCCCCTCCTATTTATATTTCTCTAGCTCAGTGGCTCTCCCAAATCACTTGGAGAGCGAATAGGCCCTCCAGGCCTTGGGTCCCTAAAACCGCAAAAGGTGTGGGTCTCACTCGTTTCCATGGATAATGCTCAAATGTGAGAACCCTGTCTCGCCGCTCAGCCTTGCAGAGCCCTGCTCCCTGTAGCATTGTCTGGCCTCCAGGTGAAATAGATTGGGGGCAGAAACGCCCACGTGTACAAATGAGAGACCAGAAGCACAAATTGCCAGTTATAAAGCTAGTCATGGAGGGGGGTGTAGCACAGGGAACATAGTCCGTGACATTGCAATAGCAGCGGGCGGCGCCAGGAGGGCACTAGACATATTGGGGGGATCGCTTTGTAAGTTATAGAAATGTCTCACCACGTTGCTGGTACCCCTGACACAAGCAGGACATTGTCTGTCACCTGGAATTGAAAAGTAAAGAGTAAAACAGCAGTCGAGCAGAGGAAGGCGGAGGCCTTGACAAGAGGGCTCCAGGAGTGTGCTGGCTCTGCAGAGCGCTCCCGACCCCCGCAGGGCGTCCTGGGACCCGCAGGACGGCGGCTGGACCAAAGTCCACTCAGTTCTGGGCCCACCGACAGAGGGTCCCAGCTCAAGTCGGTCCCCTGGACTAGTGGGCTACTCGGCCACTCCCGGGATGGCTGTCGTCGTTGTCATCGTCGGCTGACGTGCCCATGAGTGTGCTGGGCTGGGTGGGCCCCGCTGGTGATGCCCGTCCTCTTGTCTCTGCAGTTCCTGACCAGGCTGACCGAGAGGTTTGTGCTGGGCGTGGACATGTTCGTGGACACAGTGTGGAAAGTTTGGATGGACATCTTGGATGTTCTTGGCCTTGACGGTAGGTTGGGGGCTCAGGGGGTGTGTCCATTCAAGATGCTGCGTTGCTCTGGTGGTTCTCAAAGTGTGGAACCGGTACCCACGGCAAGGGAGTGGTAGGTGACTCACCTTGAGGGGGAAAGGGTGTGGTGAGGGTGTGAAGGAAGACTTGTCCTTGTCATGCAAGGACTTTTCACTTGTGCACACGCAAGTGCCCATCAGAGCTGACAGTCACAGGTGCCCGTGGGCAGTGCCGACCGGTCTGTCCCAGACGCCCTGCCCAGACCAGAGGAGGCTCTCTGGGTCACCGGGCTCCGTGACAAGCTACTGCAGCTACGTAAGCGCAAAGAGGGTTCGTACCGAGAGCGAGGTGCTCACGGAGTCATCAGAAGGCCCGAAGCAGTGGCGAGGGGGCCCAGAATTTGGCCGGGCTGGACGTGTGGCCGTCAGGGACACAGCCAGGTCTAGGCCGCCACCTCCCGCCCCAGGAAGTCTGCAGCGGCCTCCTGTGTCAGGGTCCCCAAGACCCCCGCCACCATGCTCGTGACACTAGGAAGACACACACACAGGACCCCGCCTGTGGTCATGCTCATGGCGCTTCATCCCAGTGAAAGGACACCAAGCGCAGCCGGTGAAGTGAGAAGGCGCGGGGGGGTGACGGCCAGGGGGGCCCGGCTCCTCCCTGGGGGAGGAGTCACATGGGGTGCCCCGAATTCACCAGCAGTGAGTTGTGACAACACACAGGAAGTGTCATCACCCAGGGGAGCCCATTAGGGGACTTGGCACCCTGGGTTTTTATCAGGGTTGGTCACCTCTGCCTGCCCTCGACCAAAATCCCAGCCTCCTCGGAGGTCAGCGTAACCCATGCTGTTGGTGCAAACCGTCAGGGCCCGCAGAGCCGCGCTTCTGGGGAAATGGGACAGCGCCTGTCCACCAGACGGGCATTGTCACACCGCCAAGCGGGGACTGACCTCACTCCTCAGGTGCTGATCGGGTGTCCCATAAATTTTACTCGATTCCGACATGCTCTACCTCAGGGTAGCCTCCGATTCCTCGGGTCAAGGGCTCAGCCCCACAAGACTGCTCATTCCGAGTCGTCCCCTGTGCTTCTGCTTCTGACCCACCCGCTGTGACGCAGGTTCCTGTGGTCCCCTCCTCGGGTGCTTTTAATGGGCGAGAACGGCTCGCAGACGTCTGGGAAACGGCTTACTCCCTAGATCACTGGTTTATGACAAAGGCTAGAGCTCAGAAACAGCCCGACGGAAGAGATGTGTGGGGCAAGGTCTGGGGGATGCACGGAGCCCCCACCAACGCAGAAGCTCTCTGAACCCCAACTTCGGGTGTTCCTGGTGGCACCGTCACAAAGGCACAATGGACGGAGCTGTTGACCATCGGATGGCAGCCCCTCTCCCCTCCGCCCGGGTCCAGCCCTCTGATCCCGTGGGTGCTTCCCCTGACAACCAGCCCCCATTCTTAGGGGCTTCCAGAAGCCCCTCATTAACAGCCTCAGGCGCGGTTGCAAGGGACTTGCTGTGAATGGTCAAGACTCGGCCATCGCTGGCAGCACTGAGGAAATTCCAAGCATTTTAGGGGCTCTGGGCCAAGCGAGACAAAGGCCAAACCTATACCGCTGGTTATGAATCATAACGCCTCACTCTGGAGGTCCAAGTTCCCAGGTACCAGCCAAGGGCCAGTATTGCCCGAAGGCCTTCCCAGGGAGGGCAGCCCTGGCCATGTTAATTCTTCCCTGCACCCCCTCCTGACAGAGTTTCCTCCCCATCCCGTGAGGTCTCTTCTTAAACCGTCAGCCAGATTGATTTATTTTTTTCCTTTTTATTGCTACTTTTATTGTATAGAGTGACTTAAAACCAAAACCAAAACCATAAATCAGGTCAAGTCACTCTCCTTAAAACTGCCCGGTGAGTTCCTGTTGCAACTAGGTGTTGACATAGGCTTTGCAAGGAGGGCTGTGAGCTGCAGGGACCTGCCTGGCTCGCCTCCCCCCCTGTCCTTGGTCACGCTGTGGCCTTTCATAGCTTCCAGTCCCTCTGTGAGTTCCCTGCCCTAAACGGTTTCACCAGCCCTTGCCTGCTCATCTCTCCTGTCTCTGGTACATGACACCTCCGAGGAGCCCAACCTGATTGCCCCATGAACGAACTCACTTCCATGCCACGGTTTTCCTTCTACTGGATGTGTAAGCATCAATGCATCCGAAAGCCTCTGGAATTTGTGTCTTACGCTTAGGAGTTCGAGTGTGTGGCCTGAACAGCCCTGGCCCGCTGGAAATACCCAGCACACCCATGATGGCTTACGCAGGGGCTCTGCTCTGAAAGCAAGTCGTTGTGCAGTGCTGGGACACGCCCATGTTCACTGCAGCATTATTCACAGTGGCCAAGACGTGGAAGCCACCTAAGTGTCCAACATGAATGGAGAAAGCGTGGTGTCCACGGTAGAATATTTACTCAGCCGTAAAAGGAGGAGATCCTGCCTCTTGCGACAACATGGGTGGACCTTTGTGCTACGTGAATATGCTTTGTCAGACAGACAAAGACAAATACCGCATGATCTCACTTATATGTGGATACTTAAAGAAAAAAACTTATAGAAAAAGAGATCAGATTTGTGGTTACCAGAGACGGGGTGGGGCATGGGGGGATGGGATGAGGAGGGTCTGAGGGTACAGACCCCTCACTGTGCCATGAATAAGTACTGGAATGTGATGTACAACACGGTGACCTGGTAGCACTGCCCTGTGGTGTATTTGAAAGTTGTTAAGTGAGTACTAGATCCCAAAAGTGCTCGGGACAAGGCAAAAACCATTATTTTTGCCTTTTTTGAATCCATATGACATGATGGATGTTAACTTGTGGTGATCATCATGTCGAGATGTGTAAGTCAGTTCCTGATGCTGGGCATCTTAAACGTGCACAGTGTGGTACGCCCATTCTAGCTCAGTGAGACGGGGGAGGGGAGCAAGAGGCACCCTAAAGTATGATGTGTGCATCTCTCAGGTTTGGTAGGAAAAGGTATGTGACTGGCAAAATGTTAACAGCTGTTAAACCTAGGTAGTATCAACAGGAGTATTTTATTGTCATTGTAACTTTTCTGTTTGCAAATTTTCTTAAGTCGGGCACAGAGAAGACGCAACTCCTCTATATCACTCCATGCTTAGGATGGAACTGCATGTGGGTACCAGTTACGATTAGGTTTGGCTGTGAGTAAGAAACCCCAAATAATAGCAGCTTAAGCAAGATGGAAACTTATTTCTCTTGTGTGAAATTTCACAGGTAGGTGGGTAGGCAGGCAGGTGGCTTTGCAGCACGTTGACCTTGGGTCCGAGGCCGCCTCCCACCTTATTGCTCCCCAATAGGTGACTTTTCTTCCTTCATGGCCCAAGACAACTGCTCCCACTCCTACCATCGCATCTATATTCCATCAGGTAGAAGACGAGGTAAAGGGCACATTCCTGCTACTTTTAGGAAAAACCCCTTGAAGCTCCCACAAAACATGTCCTCTTCCCGCTCCTTGACCAGAACTTAGTCATGTAGCTGCAAGGGAGGCGGGGAAGTGCCTTCCTCCTAGGCAGCATTGTGCCCGGCCTGAAGTGGGGCGTTGGTTACAATGGGAGACAGGAAGGAAGGAAGGAAGGCAATTGAGGAGTTTGCAGGCTTGGCAAACCCACCGCGGCAGGTGTTTTAGACCCACACACACAGGCTTCCTGAAAGGCTGACCCTGTCTTCCCCTGGGGCTGTGTGTGAAGGGCAGGGAGGCAGCTTAGCTCCTGGGGGTTCTGCCCAGCCCCCGCTGCCTTGCTGTGACCCGCCTCTGTCCCTGTCTTCTGCCTTCAGTCTCGAACCTGTCCCAGTACTTCAGCCTGTCCTCGGTGGCCAGCAGCCCGGCCCGCTCCCTCCTGCTGGTCGCGGTCGTCGTCCTGGCCTACTGGTTCCTGTCCCTGACCTTGGGCTTCACCTTCAGCATCCTGCACGTGGCGTTTGGCCGCTTCTTCTGGGTCTTCCGGGTGGTCCTGTTCTCCATGTCCTGCGTGTATATCCTGCACAAGTACGAGGCGGAGCCGGAGAACGCCATCCTGCCGCTGTGCTTCGTGGTGGCCCTCTACTTCATGACGGGGCCCATGGGCTTCTACTGGCGCAGCGCCCCCAGCGGCCCCAGCGTGGAGGAGAAGCTGGAGCTCCTGGAGAGCCAGGTCCGGCAGCTGAGCATCCGCCTCAACCGGGTGCTGGAGAGTCTGGACCGCGCCAACAGCAAGTGACAACCAGCCAGCCGGCCGGGCCCCCTGCCCCCAGCGCCCTCGCTCAGAAAACAGAAAAAGAAGAGGAAAAAGAGAGCCCCCAACCCCAAACAGCCCTAATAAACGTTCCTGAGCACGCGAGGGGCGCTCGACGAGGGTGTTTCCGGCCACGGGCGAACGCTTCGGATGCACCCCGGGAGCCGTGGCCGGGTCGTCTGCACAGGGCTCCCGGCGCGGCGTCGGTAGCGGGAGATATATTTTTTAAATGAAGGATAGAACCATATTTGCTGTACAGTCAGAGAAGTTTATCTGCATAGAGCATAAAGTTAATTTTTTCAAGCATTTAAATACATCTTTTGTAAGGTTTTTTAATAAAGGCAGAGCCGAGTCCAGTTGATTCAGACGCCACGTGGAGCGGAAGGATACACTAAATGGACATTTTAGAGAGGTTCTGTGTTTCCTTTCCACCGTGGAGGGGTTGGTGGGTGAGGGTTGGGTGTCATGTTTCATGTTCCAAAACGCTGTGCTTCGTGCGCTGTTCATTCTGGTTGATGTTGACCAAGCTGATGAATGTTGTGGCTTCTGAGTGTAGGAGGCTGGGTTTGAGGGCTGAACGTCTCTTGGTTCCTAGTGACTGCAGCCAAGCCCCAGGCGACTATGTTGCTAAGTGAAGAGGCCATTCTTTGTAGAAAACCTGAGACTTTTCCCCCTTCCTTCTGTACCTGGGTGTTGTAACCTCGGCGTGGTGTAAAGGTTCAGCTCCAGGACAGGGCGAAGCAGTGGCTTTGGGGTCTGCCGTCAGGAGCCACCTGGGTGGGGGTCCACGCTGACACTGGAACCCTTTTGATGACCCAGGTTTGCCCCTTGCCAGCGAGGCCTCTGCAGGGGAAGATATGCTCTCAAGGGTGTTTTGTTTATTTATTGCATTTTGTTTTTAGTTGACTCAGGACCTTAGAAGGAACAGTAACAGTAACAGCCAACAGCATTTTCAAGTCTGTGTTGCTGCTTACAAAGCATCTCAGGAACGATCGGCAGCATACACGAGCCCTGGAGAACTGCATTGTCTTTCCTGCAGTTTTTACAATATACATGTCAGGTGCTTTCTGTCTGAAGTCTGTGGGGTCCTCATTTCAGGTGGTCTCTAGAGGCAGAGTGGGGTACATGCAGGGCAGACAGCTGAGGTTCCTGGACAGGGGAGCTTTGCAAGGCTTGGATCGGGGCTGGTGGGCACGACCCCTTTCTAGGACCTCCTCCCCCCAAGGAAACAGGGCAAGGTAAGGAAGCCCCAACTGTTGCAGAATGCAGATTTGAAGGCCCCCAGGGGTCACGACTGTTTCCATAGTCCTCCTCCGCCCACCTCTGTGGCCTGGCAGCCCCCTACCCAGGGCGCCTGTACCCGCATTTGCAGAGACCCCTTCCTGTCCAATCAGGTAGAACGAAGACCTGGCGGTCCAGGCATCATGAGGGAGATAACTCAGCTCTCTGCCAGATCCTGTGCGGTGTTTCTGTGAAGTTTTATTCTGGATTGCAAGTGTCTGGGCAACAGAAGCGGATGTTCGGGAGACTTCTCTTTTTAAGGTGCACATCACAGAACCCGGGCACCCCTGCATCCATCCGCCTCCCTTCCAGGAATGCCTCCCTTCTCTCGGATTTGCTTGGGCAGATCTTCATCCCTGGGCATGTGAAACCTGTGGTTTCTGGATTGAAACCGGTCCTTTTGTCACTTAGATACTTGTCGAGGAATCTGAACCAGCACTGGGGACAGATGACTCTGGGGAGGTCCGTCATCCTTGCCCTCGTGTGTGTGTGTGTGTGTGTGCGCGCTCGCACATGCACACATTGGGCTTTTGTGTCCTTGGCATGCTTAGGTGCTAAAACATGGCTTTGCTTCTGCTGACCAGGGGGAGAGTGGCATATTCCGCACAGAGCATTTCCATCTTACACCCTCACTGGTCTGGGTCTCATAGCCGCTCCATTCCCCATCCCACCCTCAACGTGTGAAACCTGCAGGGCCCTGTGTTGGGTGGAGATCGAGGTGGGAAAAACATTCTAACTTCCAAGAAGTTGAGCAGCGGTGGGTGGAGAACACATGTATCAGCTGAAAACTGCTGCCAAGCTTTGGCACCATGGAGACTGAAGCCTGTGTCACAGTTTGATTCCCTCAAGAGCTGACCTGGCTTTTAAGGAAGGAACCTGCACTGAGGGTTATCACTTCAGGGCAGAGCCTGGTTGGAAATTCTGGTAGAAACCCTGGATGTGAGGTCTGAGCAATTCCTGCTTCTTAATGCAGGAGTTTGACTTGTTTGGGCATCTTAACTTCAGATACTTTGGCGTCTTTTTTTCTTTCTTTCTCCATTCCACGGAAGCTTGTAGGGTATTTGGCCTTCTCCTGCCATTCCCACCCCCGTCTCTTTCTCTCTTTTGTACGTGGACAAATGTATTTTTGTACCATATCTCATACCTTGAAGAGAAACCTTTTTTTATATCTTCGTAGCTGTAGAATATATTAGCACAACACTTCGTTAAATGGGACATAAAAACATCCTGGTGAGCATGGCTGTGGGTCTGTTACCGGTGAGACTCAGTTTTTAAAAATATCTTAATCAGTGTTAATTTCCCAATACTTCAGTGTCACAATAAATTCCAGGAACAGAAAAGAGTCCAGAAGAGAAAACACTCAAAGCTCTGTGAGTTGCTGGGTCTGTGGGGATGTTCTGGGGCCGATGCTTACAGTGGTCTCTTCCTTGACATGCTGGCTAAGGTGCTTTCAGGGCGTGTGAGCCTCCCATAAATGAATTTCTGGGTGCCAGTCAGCATTACCCGCCTCCTGGGTTGTTTTTCTTTTTTTGCTTCACGTGGCAGTCGTACCCCCATATCATTTCTGGGAACAAAACGCAGCAATGAGAATTTCCTGAAAGCTGACCTTGGGAACTGCGCTGAGATCTTGATTTATGAAGGTGACGGAGTGAAAACACGTAGGGGTTCATACCACTGAGGGAAGGCGTTTAATACAGTTTGCTGAAGGTGAGAGGCACAGTGTACCACCCAGGACCCCACGGAGGCCGTCACAGGCAGGGTTGGGGCTGGCACCATGCCTTTCTGACTGTGGTGGTGGGGAGTAACTGGGGGGTGGGGGACATGCCCTCTTGGGTACGAGGTCAGGGTCAGTGGTCGGCAGGGTTGTGACTCCTGTACACCCACGACGGCTGTCACGTGGGGAAGGTGTAAACCACTTTGGTGGTGGTTCTGTCTCTGACTCAAGTCCTATGGAGAGATTAAGAGTAACTTGTCAAATAGCCAGTGCAGACTCCAAACATGATTAATCCACCATGTCCCTAGTGGGAATCCGAAGTTGCTTCACTTCCCTGCTTCCTGCTACTTCTTCAGATGCTTGGGAGGAATGCCTGGTGGGTTGACCCCTGGTTACGTACCCCCGCAGGGTTTTGAACTGTCTGGCTTAACCCCGGAGCCATCGCTCACCGTCCAGCTAGCTCGAGTTGGAAGGAATGCCTAAGACCTTCAGGTGTCACACACACCCCAACTTTATTTTTTAAAATATATTGCTATTCTGCAACGCTTCTGTTTATGGCCATTTGAGTCGTTGGGCTTTTGCTCCTCACTTGTGAACAGTAGAATTATGTGTTTCTTGTAGGATCTTAACACAGGACCCTTAAAATTAGTATTAGCCATCAGTAGGCGGTACAGTCTTGGATAAAATTCCGCACCCTAGCTTCTGCGCTTTGCTCTTCAGTGGCTCCTTGATAGGCAGCCCATACTCCGGGACCGGTTCCTCCCTTGTGGTGTCATTAAAAGCTGATTGTCACATGCGTCGTCTACTGAAAACCCTTGGCAGCTGGTGGCATTATCGGCCATATGTTCTAATGTCTTCTTGCAGATTTAAAGGTTTCGCTGTAGTGTCAGTTTAATGCCTGCATGTGTGTTAAATCTCTGAATACCGTGTAATTAAATTGATTTCTTGTGATGGTGATGGTGATTATCACTCACTTCAGATCCAGCAAAGCCATTTCCTTCTTAACTGGAAATCATAATTGTGAGGTATGCCCACTGTCAGCAGCACATTCATGAATCAGTGCGTGTTGTGTGTACGTGGTTGTGAACTTGACATAGCATTTAATTTGGTGCCTACTGTAAGTCCCTTTAGTTTGAATATATTGGGCTGTGTGTATGTGTGTATGGTTTGTTAAACACTTTAGTCCCATGAGCCTTGGGAAATTGATGCCACAAATATCATATAGAAACGTAAGTGTATAAGGCTTGTTGTTGTTTTTTTGCAAAGTGATACATTTCTGTTACTAAATAACTGGATTTGGTGTTAATGCAGAGATATTTGTAGACTGATTTCAGAACAGAATTAAAATATTGTGAAAATTCCCTTACAGCTTAATAAATGTTTATTGTAATTGTGTTGTGTGGACTTCTTAACTGTATTTTCTCACTTCCAGCCCGGCATTTATGGAGTTTTCCCAGTCCTGATGCAAAATGGCAATTCTGTGATTCTGTTCCCTAATCTGAGAAGGTCATACAATCTTGAAGTTAAAGTGTTCGATTGGACGTAGGGCTGTCGGGTAAAATACATTTGAGTTTCAACAACGAACACATTTTTAGTGTATGTCATTGCAACAGACACATTGCAATGACATAGTGACACTAAGAAAGTGTTGCTTCTCTGAAACTTAGACTTACCCAGGCGTCCGGTGTTTCTGTTTGCTGACTCGGGCAGCCCTACCAGGGTTTTGTAGCTGATGGACACCCTTCCACCACACTCTGAGCCAAAACGCTCTCAAGATGCTTTGGTGAGTGCTGACAATCGATTTCCTCGCACATTCAAGGAACAAATGTAACGAGGCCAGTGAGGTTCAGTCTGCTTCTGAGCCGAAAGTATTGGTTTGGGCATGTTTCTGTTGCAGAGAGACACACAGTTGGAGGCTCATCATTACGTCATTGTTTGGAGGCCACCCGACTGGCCCAGCACTGGGGAAGCTGACGGAGCCTGCCATCAAGTCGAACAGTCCTGAAAGGGGAGTGAAGATTAAAGACACACAAACACAGAACGGGATTGGGAGGTCTGTCAGTCCTTTGCAGCCCCAAGTTTATTAGAGCATCAGCTTTTATACATTTCTCCAAGGGGAAGTAAACTAACATCCTTAGTAACCCAATGTACACACTCAAGCTACTGTTGATTTCAGTTCCTTTGGAAACGAGTACATTTGCTTATTATCAAACTATTCTCCCTGCCATTGACTTCGGGGAAACTGTCAGGAGAACAGAGGAACACTTTGTGCTTCTTCATCAGTTCACCTGGAGCTAGTCCTTGGTAACCAACAGGAACACTTTGTGTCCTTGTTTCAGGTTTTGCCAAAACCTGCTCCATGGTAACCAGCGTCCGACAGGAAGTGAGCAGGTCAAAGACAGCATCAGGGACCCCACAGCAGGGACAAGGATGCAGCAGTCAGTAGCCATAGCAACCGTGCCGGGTGAGGAAGGAGGAACCAGAATGAGATGTGAGAACCTGGTCCACGTGTGAATTAAATACATGCCATAGACATCATCGTTTTGCAAGAACGCATTAGCAAGGAACGATGGAACGTGGCAGGCTGGGGAGGAGGGTGGGAACAAGTCGTGACTGAGAGGCGTGAAACGAGATGATCCGGTCTGCCACCGAGGGGACATACGTGCTCCTTCAGCGTGAGCCAGACGCCCTGCCCCAACCCAGCCTCCACCTTCCCTTCTGCTGAAAGCCACCAGCTAGCTGCCTCTGGTCACAGCCATGGTGTCCGCTGGCCCGTGGTTTACTTAATGGCCAGGTCAGCTAGGTGCTGCCCTTGTCCCCTCAGCATCTGTTCCCAGCCCGGGTTTCCTACAGCCTGTTCGGTGGTGGTTTTTTTTTTTTTTTTTTTTTAAGATTTCTTTTTATTGTTTTTTGACAGAGACAGAGAGAAGGGGGAGGGCCCAGAGCCGTGGGCTGAGCCCTGGCCTGGGACATCTGTGCTAACTCCAGGTAGCTCATGTCACAACTGCTTCAGGTGATGGGTCGAGAAACCGTTCTCCTTTAGATGGGTTTTCAGGACCAAGGGGTTGACATCAAGGTCATGGGATGGGGTGGTGATTCAACGCCCTCCACAAGGAGCAGCAGTAAGTCTCACCAACAAAACCTGCACCTCAGGGCTATGTCCCTACCCTGGTGTTTTGAAAGTGCACAGTCACTCTGCTCAGAAGGGATTACCTCTAATTCAAATGAGAAAACATTGCCCAAGGTCGGAATGTCTAGTCCTGAACAACGTGGGTTGGAGCCTAGTTCCGCAGGCCACCTCTCTAAGGACAGAGGTCACTCCACCCTTAAAGATCTCTCTCCTGGAGAAGTTATGGCTTTCATGGGTCTTTTATTTTTAAACTTGCATTAACGGAGATATTCATTGGTGGCCCTGAAGAAACAATGACTATAAATCACAACAATCAAAAAGCCCAACTGGAAAGGAAGGTCCAAGATGGTAGACGAGAAAAAAAAAAAAGTTCAGGGGAATCTGGGATGGCTCAGTGGGTTGAGCACTCACCTTGCAGCCCCAGGGTCCGAGGATCAAATCCTGGCCCTGGCCCGTGTGGACCCATGTGCTGAACTGGGGTGTGCTTCCCATGTGGGAGCCCCCCCCCAACTCCCACCAGTTCCTGCCCTGTGCAGCCCCACACCCATCTGTGGAATGAAAACTATGTAGAAAACTAATGACATACAACTATGGAGACGGCTCTGGGCCCTCCCCCTTCTCTCTGTCTCTCTGTGTGTGTCAAAAACAATAAAAATGTTACAAAAAAAAAAAGTTCAAATCACCATCTTCTCTATGCCCAAGGGTGGGGGCTGAGATGATGATAAGTAACATTTGGGTTTTACAGCTTACAAATGAAAAATACCTTTCTCATTTCAGCCTTACAACTGATGCAGGGGCTCAGCTAGGTTACAGGACACGCACAGAAAGGCACAGCTCGTAAGAGGGTGTGTGCAGTCAGGATGAAACCAGCCCGCTGATTTCACATTGAACCTTAGCTCCAGTTGTTCTCGATCTTTTCTGGACATTTTTTGACCTTAAGGCAGGGGTTCCCAACCTTTTTATACCCTAGGGCGCATTCTAAAATATCGGTAGGGCGGCGGGCACCAGCTATTTCTAAGGATGTTTATTATTGAACAAGAATAAAAAATAATAAAAATAATTTTAAAATAATAAATTTATTGTACAAATTATATACACACAAAGAAACATATATGCAAAACATAATACAAAGTAAATAAAAAACACGTATAATAAAATCATTAAAAAAAACATAAAAGAAAACAACAAAAACCAATCTGTCAGTGTGATCTTTGGCATTGCATTTCATTGGCCAGTGCCTCGTAATTAGGAGAGTGTGACGACAACCCTGTTAGCAAACAATTATTAAGATGCTCATCGGTAAGTCGAGATCTATATCGTGATTTTATTAAATTCATGTTTGAAAACAAAGATTCACATAAATACGTTGACCCGAAAAACGA
>PVKE010030558.1:0-19546 GCA_004027555.1 Craseonycteris thonglongyai
GACACCAAGCATATGTTTGGGTCTACACAGATTTGGATAGGTAGTTTGCCATTCAAATAAGAAGCATTCACTGTTTGTGGTGGTGAATGATATGCACTGTAACCAATTCCAGGTGGAGGACAAGGAGAGGACTAAAACATCTCTGCAGAGGAGATAACTTCTATGGTTTTAATAAAGATAGAGGAAACTCCAGTGGGCTATCATCACTGTTACAGAATAATGATTTCCAGTGTTATGAAGATACCTGCACAGTTTCTGATTTCATTGGGGCTGAAATCATCAGCGAGCTAACTGTCACTACTATCACTTTTGGTTGGGATAAGATGTTGAGGCCTAAAAAAGTGTGCTGATCTTGGACCTGAAAGGGACACCTTTATGTGTTCACCCTAACCATTAAGGTTAAAATATTTAAGATTAGGCTACAACTACATACACTCATGAGTATATGACCAAGTGGTTAACCATTTCATCATCAAGTTCAAGTGCAAGTGTAAATTGACAACCATTGAGACAAAAATATTGTTCCATGGCTTCTGTATAACTTTTGAACATGCTAAAGTATTCAACTAATGCTCAAACCAGTATGGAGATAGGTTTCTTGTATGAAAATATATACATTATTTATGCAATTATTTTGAAGAGTTGAAAGATGTCATGAAAGCTGTTACCTTTGTCCCTCTAAAAAAAAAAAAAAAAAGTTTTATGCTTTACAAGTCAGTCATAGTCTTATGTGTATTCCCCAAGTCTCAGAAACTTTTGAAGAACCTCTTCAATGGCAAATAATTAAATAAGAGTATAAGTCCCAACAAAACTATTGTTGATAGAGCAGCTGCCCAGGAAGCCAAATTGTCTGAGACAAATCAGAAAAAGTTAGGATTTTTTTCTCATCTTTTCCTTGGTATTGAAATTGATAAGAAAGGCGTAAGTGTTCTTATCAAGCATATTTCCCCCTTCCCGCAAAGGAAAGCCAGACTTTCACTTCTCATTCTGATAACCATTTGAGTTTATGAAAATGGAGTGTCAATAATAAAGGAAAAAACTTACTTGGAAAGTTTGACACACTAGGCATTCATTAGGAGCCATATGACATTCCTCCGATTGAAATCACCTCTAATGCTAATTCCTGTGCTACCCTTGAAGTGTCTGTGGTAGACCAGGGTATAGAAAATGAAGAAAGAATTATATATAATCACCCTTGACAAAGGCTATTTCAGCAAGGACAATATTGAGCAGATAGTTGAGGAAGTTGATAAATATAGCCACTGAAGAAGAGAAGCACACAGAAGATGTCTTTAAAGTTCTAAATTGAACCTTATATAGTCAATATGAAGGTCAGCAGAAAAGATGGGAAACCTCAAGGAAAGATTAATGATAAGAATCAGCAAAAGATGTTTGAAAAGTGCAATAAATTATCAACCGACTATACAGAAATCAAACATAAGGAAAGGATGAAGGATGAATTGAAATATCAGAAGAATGACCTGGCAAAGGTCTGTGGACCTTTTCTTATCAAGCAATGTCAAGTTCATAGCATATGCCAAGAAGGAAACCTATTATTTTCCTTGAGGACAGAATTCCATTTGGGGATACCTCCTCTGGACTCACCCTTATCATGACTAACCTTCCACTTAGTCAAAATCTTTTGAAGAACCAAATTTTACAGAATTCATTCAAGGCAGATAAATAATCTGTAATATATAAATCATCTATTAAAGTTACTTGACTCTCTCAATAATTGACTGGACACAGGGAGAAAGTTAATTCCATTGTACTTTATCAGCATTTTTGTGAACATATAGAAAATTTAATTCATGTTTAAATAATTTATCACCAAATAAATCAAATATGATTATACTCAATTAAATAATTTAAATATTTCAATTTATATTTTAAAGATGTACTTAAATATATATCTATATGTTTATACAAACACTGATAAAGTGTAATGGTGAACAGATAAAGTAATATTTAACTTCTGGTATAGTAGTAGTGCTGGGAAAGAGGAAACTGTAGGGAGAAAGAGTAGACTTATCCTTGCTTTTCTTATGCAGATGTTTCCGGAAATATTGGGAGGATAAATGCTTCCTAAAGTCACTCCTAAAACATAATTTTTTAAAAAAGATTTATTTTTTATAGCTTTTGACAGAGAGAGAGATACAGAGACAGAGACAGAGAGAAGGGGAAGGGCCCAGAGCAGTTTCCACAACAGCACATCATCAGTCTCTCTGCATAGCTTCATTCCACAGGTGGGCGTGGGGCTGCACAGGGCAGGAACTGGACCAGGGTCTCACCCTGGTGAGAACTGAACTGGGGGAACTCCCCAGTTCAGCACATGGGCCTGCACAGGCCGGGGCCGGAATTCGATCCTCAGTCCCCGGGGCTGCAAAGTGAGCGCCCAACCCTCCGAGTCATCCTGGCTTCCCCCATAATTTAATTTTTAAGAATATAAATTATTGGAATAATTTATTAGAGTTATTCTAAGCTACATATCTGTCTAAAAACTATAACAGTGTATGGATATGTTTATTATTTTTAAGTATTAAGGAATAATAGTATGAATACTATTTATTTAATACACATCTAAAAATCATCAAGATAAATGGATAAGAAGCTTAGTCTTTGAAAATATCAATAAATACAAGAACACATGCTATTTATTTAGTAATTATTTATGGCCACTGGGTACTGTACTTTGTATGATAATCCCCACTTATCACTGGATTTAGTCTTCTTGACAACCTTAAGAGTTGGCTACAATTATATGTTTTATAGAGGTACATATTGAGGCACAGAGAGGACAGGGTGCTCAAACAAAGATATATATGTAAGAAGTATGACTTTTAGAACATAAAATTAGACAATTTGTTAAAGATTTATTTTATTGTTTGAGCAAAGGTGAGAGAGAGAGAGGAGAATGGGGAAGCACCTAGAACAGTGTCCATATTTGCACATCCTTAGTTGTGACGTAGTTTCATTCCACACTGGTGGAGGTGGGGAACTTTGGGTAGGAACTGAACTGGGGTCCTTCTTCTTGGGAGGAGAGAATCTTCACCGCCATCCCAGTGTTTATCAGTTGAGTTGCCATTCAGCATATGGGTTTAAACCAGCTGGCACTGGATTTGATCCCTGGACCTCACAGTTGCAAGACAAACACTCATCGTGCTGAGCAATCCTGGTATCCCAGATAATTTTTTTTTTGAGGTTCATATTCTTAACCAATTTCTCCATTAATTTTCCTTTATACCATAATATATCTAAAAATTGTTGTATATATTCATGGTCAATGGTCTGTTATTTAATAACGGTTGTTACCTGATGAGCACTACGTAATGTGAGTATTTGCATAACATTAATATTTCTTCATTTCCAAGATATGAAAATTGCTAACAAATCTTTTAATGATTCATTTATAATAACACTATCAACTATAATATAAGTGAATTATCAAACAATCATATCATAATTTTCCCCAATTTAATGAAAAATAAAAATACTATATTTTACACTAATGGTTTTAGAAAAGTGAATAATATCAAATTAAAATGTCCACTAAAGCAACACAATCCTTTTAATTTTTCAGGAGAGATTTGAGGGACAAACTAGATTAAAATATTTCTTGGGGAAGCCGGGATGGCTCAGCAGGTTAAGCACTCACTTTGAAGCCCTGGGGACCTAGGATCGAATCCCGGCCCTAGCCTGTGCGGAGCCATATGCTGAACTGCGGTGTGCATTCCGAATGTGGTGAGGTGCCCAGTTCAGTTCTAATAAATAAATAAATAAATAAATAAATAAATAAATAAATAATATTTCTCTTTTTCTTTTTTATTTTTTCTGGATCTATCCTGCATTAGGTATACAAGTAAAATAACAATCATTAATTATGTTAAAATTTTCACTGATATTTGGTAAGGAACATTCTTATTGTATGGCACAATATCACAGCATCGTTAAAGATTCCACTTTGAGTATAATATTTGTAAGTATTGAAACAGACTCTCTAAGCTTCAAGTGTGGGTCACTGGCCACCTGAGAAGCTGTCTCTTGTGAGTTTTGTGACCGATGTCTGAACAGGTTTGTGTCCATTAAAGAAGCCCCTTCAGCTACTAATAAATATTATTATTAATCCTTTCAAATACTCATCTGGAAAACAGTGCACTAAAACTATATTGTAATATCTGTAATTAAATCATATCATTTATTTTACATTGACATTAAAAAGCCAAGTTAAAAATTTGCCAAGAAATGTGACTTTTATGCCTAATCCCTTACTCTCAGTTTTCTTTCTTTCATATATTACATGATGTGCGTATAAATTAAGATATTCACAGTAAACAACACATAATGTTGTCCAAAGCGTCAGTGTTATTTCATACATTGGAGCTATTTCACGGTAAAGTGTGAGAATTAGAAAAAATTCTCAGGCAATATTATTTACTGAAAATATCAGTTTCTAACAAGTTGAAATACTCTGGATTAAAAGTTGATAATGGTTGCAAACACTGTAGGAAATAAAATGTATATGCAATTTAAATGCAAATAGGGCATATACTTTGGTCCTGTTCAGGAATATAGACATTATAAAAAATATGTCACTTAGTTTAAAGAAAGCATACCAGATATGGCAATACTTGAAATCATCCAAACATTTGACCGTAGGCTTTTTACAACTAATTTTGAGTACTGTTTAGTAGAGGAAAATGAGTACTAATATTAGTATTGGGGCTAAAGATAATTTTCTTTAAAGATGACAGAATCTATTGCTTCATGTTAAAAGGCGTACTTCCAATGGGTATGATGAATTTACTTGAAATTACGACAGACAATTTATAATATGCTTCCTAAAAACTAAGAAATTTGGAACGATCATAATATCCAAGGGCATAGAACTCAGATTACATTTTTAGCGAATGCAAGTATCAAATCCTGCTTTTAAGGGTTATTCTCTTTTACACCTAACAATTTAGTTATATATATATATATATACACACACACATACATATATATAGAATCATCTGCATTTGAAAAAAATGTTGCTTATTTTATCATGTCTTATTCTATATAGATATTGCTTTTCATATTTTTGTTCATTTTATTCTAATTTTTTACCTGATGATTTTCTTAAAAAACAACTTAGAAATGTGCAATTAGAAATTACATGGGTAATTAAAATAATGATATATTAAATAATTTCCATAAAAATAAATTTCATAACTTCATTATCACTAATACTCAAAAAAATTGACAAAAGTTTTTTCTCTTTCATATTATAGATCTGTTAATACAAACATTATACCTATTGAATAATGTCTTGAAACCTTATGGTGTATTTGCAAAAGGTTAATTAGTATTCCCTAATAAATGTTATTACCAGCCAAACTTTATTTGTGGTTACTGGCAGAGTATGAATGAAAACATGGTGTTGGTAAAATGAAATTATATTTTTACAACTCAAAATAATTTTCCATGAGTTTACAAAACAGTATCTTTGGTCCCAATCAAATATCCTAAAATTTAAAGTATTGATCAAGATTACAATGGGGACCAAATTTAGAGTGTGGATGGTTTTAAATAAAATTGAAAAAAATATAACACCACCACTGTTAAAATGGGGTATATTGATGAGGTATATTTTATGACTTAGATTAATATTTTAAATCATAGAAAAATAAATATAATAAATGTACATTTCAACTTCAGTGTTAATGATAATTTAAGTAAAAAATAAATAAGTAAACTTTGTTATAGCATTTATAATATGCATGATAGTTATAATTATATAATTGTATTTAACGATAGTTTATTATTTTATACTTAAAATAATATTTACAAAAAGCACTATTAAAATTGAGTATATTTTGATATCTTTGAAAATACTACTTCTGTGAAAAAACATAAAATCTAGTAATGATACAGTAAAATGGCACATTGACATTTTATGATGTTATTTTAATTTGTAATTTTAGGCTAAAGAACAAAAAATTTTGGATTAATGAAAATGAGTAGTTTTATTTCTAAACTTAGTTTTTTAGTATTGCCAGTACATACATGTTTTAGAGAAAGGAATGGTAACATAAAGTTTATAAGTTACTTGTTCAAATCTTTTTATTAAGGTAAAATTTACATATCTTGTATGTGTAGATCTTGAGTGTGTATTTTAATGAGTTTGATAAATCCATAAACTCATGTAGTCATCATCCCAGTCAAGATATAGGCCAGTATCATCACCCCAGAAAGTTCCTTCATATCCCCTTCGCTTCAATTCTTATGGCCCAGAGGCAACCACTATTTTGATTTCTGTCACCATATGTTTGTTTTGCTGTCTTCACCTTCATTCAGTTAACATTATGAATTTAGTGCAATATTATTGAAGGGCATTCTTGTGTCATTTCTCAGTATTTCTGAAATATTATTTAGAATATTTATGAAAAATACCATGACTTTTTAGTTATTCTCCTGTGTTTAGGTATTTGGGAAGGTCCATTAAAAAAAAAAAAAAAAAAATATATATATATATATATATATATATACACACACTTTACATATATAAAATATATATATATTCATATATAAATATATAAGTATATATATATTTATATATAATATATATATAAATATATACGTGTATATTCATATATAAATATATATAATAATGTAAATACATTATATATAATTAATATGCATGTATATTAATTATACACATGTCTAATTAATATACATATATACATTTATGCGTGTATGAGAAATGTCCCAAAAAAATCCAACCGTTGTCAACATAATGAGACCTGTTACATGGCCAGATAATTTCTGGATAGCCCTCGTGTATATAAAGCTGCTATAAGCAGTCTTGAAAAAGTCTTTTTTAGTGACCAGTGTTTTAATTTATTTGGGGTCAGTATCTAGATATAGAACTTCAGGATCATAGAGTGGATACATTCTTAACTTTTTAAGAAACTGCAAGTATCTGCAGTGATTGTACCATGGTAAATTTCCACTAGAATAAATTATTTAGTATTTTCTTAGTATGGTCCTCAAAACTTACACTTAAACATATACAAATAAATGGTATGTGTACTTTTATATTATACTTGGGCTGTTCAGAAAGTATCAAGCCATGTAATATAAAAAATAGAGGCACTTGAGGCTGGATTTTTCCAGAAAGCCCTCATACTTCCTAGAAATTATCTAATGCAAAGTATTTACTAAGTATTAATTGGGATGTAAGTGTCAACTAGGGTGAAATTGTTTTCAAGTGCGTGAAATATTAACCATGTGACTTGTACAACATAAAGAATTTATTGACTCAACTGACACATTTAAATGTACTGTGAATTTATTTCATCTTTCTGCGTGAATTAGCCTGGTCTTCAGGCTCAATTTCTCTATTTCCTTATTCCAAACCTTTTTTCATTTGGCTTCTTCTTTAGTCTGACCTACTTAGTTGTGACAAATGTACTAGAATTTTCAAGCCTCATCTCCAATAGAGTAACTAGGACATTCAGAAGGAAAGAAAGCTTCCTTTTTCTTAATCAAAGGAAAATCCTAAGCATTAGTATGATTGGACCAACTGAGTTCACATATCCATTCTGGAAGCAACAATTGGGCATATGAAATTATATTAAATCAACAAATTAGGCCATTAGTGGACTGAATGGCTATTACTCAAAGGAAAAAGGAAGAGGAGATGTAGAGAAGACAAAAATCAATGTATAATAAAAAATGTACATATACTTTTAAATTCTTTTAATTGCTCAACAAACAAATATTTATTGAATGTCTAAGTGACTGTCAGGTAAAAATAAGGCACAGACTGAGAAATATGGATACAAAGAAATACAACAAAACCCCTCTTTTTAAGAGAGCTAAAATCTAGTTTGATTTCAATCACAGATAAAAACACATACAAATGAGAGCCCAACAAGTTGTAAACATTTAGACATCGTTATAGAACAACTAGAGTTCAAAGCCAGTGCAAATGCAGCCTGCTTCTTAAAAGACACTGAGACAATCCATAATACCTAACATTGGATTATGTGGCTGAAAAACAGAGACTGCCTTTTTAATGACTCTAGCAATTTTTTTCAAACTGTAGAGGAATCTTTATTGAGGACATTTTTATCCAGCCGGTAAAATAGTGCTCGCATATTACCTGATTTTTGTCTGATTTTTTGTAATGGGCGTGTGTAATTTTTAAAATAAGGAATGATTACTCTTTAAAAAGATAAATGTGGTTTGTGTGGGAATAGAGAAGACAGAGGAAATTTTAGGCAGGGGAAACATACTCTTGGCAAAGACATGAAAATAGGAATTAGGAAAAAAAAACAAAAACCAAGGAAATGCAAAGATGGGACTGACTGGAAGAGCAGGTAGAGGTAGGTTAACAATAACGAAAAGGATGTATATAGTAAATAGGTCCAGACAATTAAAATTCTTGAAAGACCCGCAAAGACTTTAGATTTTATAGTAGGTGTAAAAAGTGGTGATGGAAAAAAATAAATGAAAGACAGCATCATGATCAACGTGACAACCAAAACTTTTGTTGCTCTTATTTAATGAAAGAAGAGCAATTTGAAAATATTCGAATTTTTAAAATTGTTTTTTAAAGTTTATATATGAATATATATATATATATACATACATATACATATACATATACATAAATATTCCACAACTCTGAAAAGAAATTGTATTATATTGTCTCTAAACACTTTACAGGATTTATGGATCTAGATAGTAAAATTTTAAGCTACATGCTGAGCATGATGAAGTATGTAAGCCAAGTTGTAAATTATCCTTTTGCCATGAAAACTGAAACATTTTTAGCATCTCTTTTCCTTTAAGATGCTAATAGCAACAGCTGTTATAATCATACAGCATAGAGCCTTGCATAACCCTTCTTTCTTTGGCACAATGTGTTATAATAGAAGAGTCATATTTCAATTTCAGAGACTACCTAAACAATAGGACTTTCCAACTGTGACTCAGTGCCAATTTCAGATTGTCTGTCATATGTGTTGAAATTGGGATATTAAGAAGTTGTTCGCATTGATTTCAACAAAATATTTTCCAAAGACAAAACTTGCCTGGAATGTTTGCATTATAGAATCAATAGTTTCCAAAGAAATCTATAAAATATGGTTCTATACTCATTAAAAATTAGAAACTTGTGGTACAGTCAAAATGTGACTTACTTGAAATGGCTCATAAAAAAATGTTTACTCGAAACCCGATTTTAAGTTTGCACTCCAAATCCAGCATATTTTCCAGCAGATCATTTTGAGTATTATACAGTAAATGTTTATTCCAAGAAAGTTCTGTGAAATACAAATCCACATCCTCCACTCCAAGTTTCATTGACAGAAATTTCTTTATGACTTATTCATATGTTCTGTATATAACTCCATTGAGCTTTAGAGAATATGAATTTTGCCTAAAAGTTAAAACCAACTGTTTAGCAAGAGTGATGAAATTCAGCATGAAGAATTCTTACAGCTCATTAGAAGACCACACACCATGAGGAATACTGACATTTCTTCTTCAAACAGTAAGGCGCAGGCTTATAGCATGTTCCAAATTTGCTAGACTAAGTGCTATATCAAAATCCAACCAGCTTTGGGTGATGCTGGGATACCTCAGTGGTTGAGAGCTTGCCTCACAATCATGAGGCCCGGGATTTGATTCCTGACCCTGGCCCGTGCAAATCCATATGCTGAACTGCAGTGCAACTGGTAACCTCTGGGATGGCTCAGCAGTGAAGGTTCTCGCCTCCCATGCAGGAGACCCCGGTTCAGTTTCCGCCCCTTGCAGCCCACATCCACCTGTGTGTAATGAAACCATGTCACAACTAATGATGTACAACTATAGAGACTGTTCTGGGCCCTCCCCCCATCTCCCTCTTTCCCTGACCCCCCACTTTCTCTCAAAAAATAAAATAAAACAAATCCTTTAAAAAAAATCCAACCAGCTTTGGCACAAGTAACTCCACACACAGTGCCACAGTCATTTATTAATTATACATAAAATATTTGAGGCAGAATGTTTTTTCATGAACGCTTAATTTTAATTTTAATTTAAAAATACACTCAATAGTTACAGTGTCATCCAAGAGATATGGTCTCTAAGAGCTTTATCTAATTTTATTCTGTTGTCTGTATTACTTTAGAAGAATACTACACAGATATGCTAGAAAATTCCTTTGACACAGAAAGGGAATCTGGAGAAAAATATTCTCAGAAAACATTCTCTATGAATATACAGAATGGTGAAAAATACAGAGGTGCATATACACACAGAGAGATGGTGCTTAGCATAACAGCATTTATTTCCATAACATGTTTTATTTGCATTGAGTTGTTTTATGAGTCCACTTTATCATAACAACCCTGAAAGATAAGCTAAGAATATACTATTGTCCATTATAGGGATAGAAGAATCTTAAGTCTTAAGGACACTAATTGAGGATAGTATAGCTAGAAAATGGAGAGCACAGAACTAAACTGCTTTGACTTTTAAGTCAGTACTATTTTCACTATTGTGCTTTCCTTTTCACAATAGCTAACATTTATCCAGTTAATTATATTTTAAGTCCGAACAGTTTTTCTAGTTAAATATAGAGAAAAATACTGGGTTGATTTCTCTGTGTGAAATTTTATTTCACTTGCTACTGCACCTGTGTAATTATACATTTAGAAGAAAATAAAATATGAAAGACAACTTTAATGATATTAGAAAGTTAAATAATATGTAAAATTAATCCGTAAGATCATTTTCCAAGTGATGGTTTATAGTTTTTCTTATTAAGTTTATCCAAACTCATGTGGCATTTGATTCTCAATTTTCCAGACAGAACTATTTAAAAAAAAAAAAAAAAAAGACTGTATTAAGCCAAGAAAATTTTTTTCTCTCATGGATAATTTCAGATTTCCTTATGAAAATTTTCTCTCTGATCCAAGAAAAATACAGATAAAAAGTTTTGCCTGGTCAAAAAATGGAAAATGAGGAAACAAATCTAGAAATTATTATACACATGCACACACACATGTGTGTGTGTGTGTGTATATATATATATATATATATATATATATATATATATATATATATATACTGTATGGAAAATCCAGCTATTGTCAATATAATGAGAACAGTTACATGGCTGGATGGTTTTGGGATCATATATTCACAAACACATACATATATACACAAATACACACACAATTTAGCTTGAAATATTTATAGTGCTGTGTAAACAGGCATTTATATGATCAGTATATACATATATATATATATATATATAGAGAGAGAGAGAGAGAGAGAGAGAGAGAAAGTAGATTTAAGTCTGAATTTTTACTTCATATTATTTCTAAGATATTAAAGTGCAGTTATGTGATGGTGGTGGTGAAGTACACATTGCATTTACAGTTAAAATAGTGCAAACAGAGTAAGTGGTTTAAGACACAAAAACAAGTTTATAATCAGTTTAATAGAATATCACTATGAATCATAAAAATCAGTTAAAAATTAAAGTATAATTATAAATAGTAAATTTAAAACTTCTATTTTTTTTTAACATTAATTCTATTTAGTTGAATCTTCTCTTTAAAGGTATAAACTATCTGATTTGTTTGAAACAACATCGAGAATTTTGGAATTCACCATTATGGAATGTAATAGATCATTAGGAAACCACACACCGTAAACAGTACCAACATTTCTTCCTCAAGCACCAGGGCTCAGGCCTGAAGCACTTTTAGAATTTGCTAGACAAAATGCTGTATCAATGTATCTATAAGGATTTTATTTTATATTATTATCATTAGTGACATTTTAGGTATCAGAAACAAATACTTCTCAAACATAAACATAAACCCTGGCTTAATCCCATTTTTATGTTACATACTTATGAAAAACAAGATATTTATTAAAAGTATAATACACTTTTTTAAATACTTTTTAAAAAAGTATAAATACTTATTAAAAAGTATTTAAAATAAACACACTAGTTTTGTTTTATAGGCAGGTAGTACAATATTTATTCTTTCCTGAATATCTGCACCATTTTTGTGAGTTGAGCTAACTATGTGTATGTATGTGTCATACATATGTGTATGTATATATATATAAATTATAATATATATACACACATATATAATACACACACACACACACACACAAGCATATGTATGTATATAAAATAAATAAAGGTTTCCCAGAAAGCATCCAGCCATGTAATATAAAAAATAAAGTCAATTACAGCTGATTTTTTTCTGGAAAGCATATATGTATACACACACACACACACACACACACACAAACATATATATATATAAATATATATATATAATTAATTAGTGACTTTCACTTTGATTCAGATCAAAATGTAGCTCACACTTCTATTTTAGAAATCTGAAAAATCTAGAGTACAGTGCCTCATCAAATATTGTGGTTGAAAGCAAATTTATCTTCTAGAAAAATATTCATATCCCATAAATCTAGAGAAGACAAGGTTACACATAGTGAATTTTGATCTTTTAACTGTGACATTCTTCAGTTGCAAGGCAGAGAAACATTTATAATTTAGAAAAGATATGTTTGGCTCAGCAAGATTGAGAAACTAAAATATCTTATTGAAAAGATTCAATTGAAGAGAAACTGATTGCTTTTGTGATAATACTATTAGGGAGAAGGAATAAAAATACTTAAGACTTCTATCTTTTCTTTAAAATCCTCTAGGTTTCCTTTAGAACAAGTGATGCAGACCATATCAGACTATGATAATATCTTAAAGGTCAGTGAGTCCAACCTCCTCCATAAGATAGAAAGTTTTACAATCTACCAGACAATGATCTTTTCTTTTGTTATATTTAACAGCACAATAATTTTCTTTTGATACCTCTCATTCTTCATACTCATCATCCTTATTTCCCTGACATTTGGAGATTTTAGTTACACCTTCCAGATAATCTCTATTTAGTTTGCCAAAATGTCACACAAGAAACCGGAGATCAACATTCTAAATGTGTTCACACCAATGCTCAGGACAATATTGCCACATTAAATGGAGCATCATTTTTTTTTTTTTGGTATAAAATTATAATTGGATTAATTTTTTATAAGTACACCTTGGGCATCACAACAAATTTATCTTTTGTTCACCTCCTGCACCCTATACTTTTGTAGTTAAATTTAAATGGAAATGAAGGATTTTCTATTTATTCTAATTCAAGGTCATCTTGTTTGTACACCAAATAAAAATTTTATAGCAATGCTGTCTTTTTCTCATTCATATCGTATCAGACAAGATCAAAAAGGACACACAACTGTATATTTTGCTTCAGATTAACATTCATACCATAGTCAATACTCCTAGTATTGATTAAACTGTATGATTGTCTAAGTCACACCTTGATCACAATGTTATTTGTTAATATATCCAACAGGTAGTTATTTGTTACCTATTGGTGGTCATTTTGTATACTTTTGGCTTGACAACACATTAAATTTATTTACATTATTCCTTATGGAAAAAATTTGTTTGGTACTCATCGTTTGGGGTACTTGTCATGCTTCCCAAAACCAATTAACAATAAAAACCAAGGTACCACTGTATTTACAGGGCATCACTTGTCATCTAAATGTATAGCAATCACCCTTATTCTTTCTTTGCAGTCCTCCTAAATAAAAATTAATTGTTTGGATTGATATGTTAGGCCACCATAAACTCAGCTGCAACTTTCATTGAAAATTTAATGTTGAGCTTTTCTTATTTGTCTAGTCAGTTCACTCTTATTTTTCACTGTTGTTATTTCACATGTTCTTTTTTCACCCCACACGTCATGCACATTTGTCTACCACTGTTCTCTCGTGGTTCCTTTTTCTAGGAAAAAATAGAAGCCATGAACTGGAACTCCTTGCAACCAAAATAAAATCTCCTGAATGCTTTCCCTGCCAGGGACCTTGTTTTACTTCACTCATTGTCTATCCTATATTTTCAATAGTCCTCTATACATTCTTCTCCTAAGCAAGCTAAATCTTTCCATGTTAAGTTTTCTTTTTTGAAATAACTACAATCCTACCTCTCTTCTCATTCTCACACCAGAACTGCTTTACTTTCTCTTCTGCAACCCCGTCCACTCTGCCTTGTACCCTATGACTCTAGGAAGCTGCCGCATGGTGTCTATTAACAACCTCCTTACCATTATACCCTATAAACAACCTTGGTCCTCTTTTCTATGAATAACTCATTTCTTCATCTAACAACATAATTTTTTGAAATATTTCCTTACTTTGTCATACAATCCTCTCTGAATTTTTGGTTTTCCTCCTAAATTTATGACTATTTAAGTCTCAGTCTACATTGTGTGTGCTTCTTCCTAAAACTACGTTAAACTGTAACTAATGGTGGCTGTAGGTTTCACTCTCATTTTACATTCCTCTGTGCAATGTTTAACATCAATATATTCTTAAGGAGTATTTAAATCACTAACCTATACATATCCCCTGAACTTTCAGTAGTTATACTACTGGCCTGGTGGATATTTCTCTTCCGATACCCCAGAGAAACCTCAAATTCAGTATGTTTAATTCTGAGCTCATTATCTCAGTTCTGCAATTCCACACTCCACACATACAATTGTTCAACCTTCTATGTTCTATATCATTGAAAGATAGCACTGGTCAATTAGAAATTTTGGAGCCATTTTGACTCCTCTGTCATTCCCCAAATCTGAAGAACGTGAGGTTGTGTCAGTTGTACCTCATAGCTTATTTTTGTATTTTCATATTTGGCTATTTTAGATAACAAAACTTACATTTTTGCAATGTCCTCTTATTTAGCTTCCTCCCTTCCAGCCTTTCTCTACCTCTTTTCCCTACAGTGATGCCAGGTGTTTTGTAAAACATGAATCTGACATGATTACTTTTATGCGTAAACTTTCCATAAGTTTCCATTACAAGGAAGATAAAATTCAAATTTATTGACAGGAATTAAAAGCAAAAATTGGAGGTGGAAATATTAAAGTTAAAAATGTTTTCTTTAATTTTTCTTATTCTAATGCCCTGGTAGTATCTGGCCCTATTATCAAAACATTCCCAGGAAATTATCTTGTATTAGTTAATTATACTATGTAGAAAATTTAAATTAATCTTATATCTTTCCCAAAGAGGATTGTTCTTTTTTTAAACTCATTTCTACTGTCACTTGAGAGTAAGAATTTTATTCTTCAAGGAGTCTTTTTAATATTGATGAAGTTACATAACATGCCCTCTGTGTTGCTTTAGAAATAGAGAGTGGCAGAACTTTGGACCCTTAAGTGACTAAATTGAACCATCATAGGCTCCTCAACTCCAATACCTGAAAGCTCTCTAAGTCATACATCTCTTAATAAATTTGTGGAAACTGATGGCAACAAAGCTGATTTTAATCTAGCATTAAGCTATTCTTGGTCTTTATTTACCTACTATGAATAGTCATACATTTCACTATACAAATATTAATGTATTTGAATATAAGATGTCTCAGATCCTGAGGTATTACTTAATGTATGACATATACATAGTATTACTTTCCTAATATATGAAAAACTATGAAATGTAAGACATTAGTCTCAAGCATATTGGATAAAGAATTTGAGCTTGTACTAACAACCTTAGTTAAACAAACCAGAGTCTATCAAACTTCAGATTTGCAAGATATATTTCTATAAGAAGAAAGTAAATCTCTTTTTCTTTAGTATGAGATTCATTGAAAGATGGTGTTTAAAAGCAATTTTACTTTTACAGAATGAACTATGGTACACGTGTGCAGGAGACTTAGTATTCTATACAGTTGCTCTGATTAAGTGACTGACAAGTTCTAATTCCCAGTTTGCCTCAGTCCCCCAGTTGTGACTCAGACAACTAATGCCATATTCACTGTCTTAGTCAACAAAAACTTTCTAGGTCCTAATACAGCTTCAGATCAGCATTGCATAATTCAAGTGATTCTGAACAGTGATCTCTCATAGTCGTTGGATTAAAAAGATCAACTATTTTCTAGTTTAAAAATTTCAGGCTCAGTGAAGTAAATTGATACGTGTGAGGGCTTATGCTGTTCTTGGTGCACACAGCTGGACTAACAAAGCTTTCTGAAAAGTTCACCACCTCTCCCTGTGTGGTCCTTCAGGCACCAACAGATTTGCCTTCACAGTTGCTGCCTTTCAGTCACTGCAAATACAATTGTATACCTTGGCCCTACTTCACCTAACACACACTTTACTCGGTTTTGATGCTTACACAGCAGCTAGAAATTCTGTAGGTGATACCTTTGATTTCCCTGCCACCACAACCACCCTCAATCTGGTTTCTTACTGGCTTGAATTTGGGGCTTCTGAAACACAGTCATCAAGAAGTGCTGGAGAGATACGTTTAAAAAAACAATCCCAAGTAACCAAAGTGGTTAATGAATATTGATTAAAATATTTGTAGACATTTCTGAAAGGTTTTTAAAAATCTTCCAGTAAAATAGTTTCGGGGCTTTTATGTTTAAGGGAATTTCTTTTAAATTTGAAAAAAAAAATGTCTGAAATTAAAGTGTATGTAATGAAGCCGTGTTTTATACTTATGCTCTAAAACAAGTTTTCCTACTGCATACGCGTGCTGTCCAGAAAATATCCAACCATATAAACCTCTACTGTTCATGTGTCATAGTTGGATACTTTCCAAACAGCCCTCATGTGTTCTATGGCTTTCTTGTAAATGTAGGCTAATACTTCTTTTAAAAGAAATAAAGAAATTGAATTTTGCAACTGCCTTATTCTGTAAGTGGCAGAAAAGAACTTTAAACCTGATAAGAAAATTCACACACAATAAAAGTTGGATCCCCACCTAAAGAGTCTGCACTTGATTTTTATGACATTGACATAGTCCCTATAGTGACATGGTTCTTTCTCCTTTGAAAGCTTATTACTCTGTTATAACATAGCAATGGCTGTTTATTGTTATTGTTAAAACAATGTTACTGATGTTTCAGATTTTGGTTTTATTTGTTTTGCTTTACAAGTGAACTAAAAACCTAAAGAAAACTATGCTGCTTAATTAATTGCCAGGTTTATGTTTCAAAAATCATTCTATAGCATTAATAAATATCAATAACTAGCAAGCTTTAAATGATTTGGAATTCCTAATCAGTGAAATAATCTCCATTGTTATTAATATTAAATGCCTTGGTTCAGAGCTACTCTTCTTTTCACACACCCAAAACTTTGCCCTTAAAACTTTTAAGAGAAGCAATCTCAAATAAACTTTTAAATAAAAAGCTAGGTTGTTTTGCTTTCTACAAATAAACAGACAGCAGTATACTTGAGAACTGCTCAAAAAGACATTGAGTCAGTTGTGTTGAGTCTCACTTATTACCACATTTGGAGTCAGTTTTTAGGCCACAATAGAGTATTAAAAGTAATTTTAAAACAAATGAGTAATTATAAAAGAAAATATTACATTGTCTTCTCAAGTTAAAACATATAAAAATGTAAATTAATCACATAATCCTGTAACTATTGTTAGTTACAGCAAACATAAATTAACATTAATTATTTTAAACATTTATGATAGCTATATGTAAGAACCAAAATCACTGATATAATAAAAATGATATAGGACATGCTTTTCAGTATTGGCAAAACAGAATTTCACTTTTCAGTGATATAGATTTGATGAAACATTAATTGAGGAAACTAATCAATACGACTAAATGACAGCATCAGATTAATGTCTTCAGAGTGCTTGTTCATAATCAGTGAATTTCACTCAAGTGTTTCAGGAGCCATGTTAAGGAGATGGTAGAATATTTTGTAAGAAACATTCACAAGATATATAAATCACGTAATTATGACTTAAGTAATTTATATTCAGTAAGGTAAGTTCATGTACTGCTTCTCTCGTTGATTAGTATAGCCACACAGGAATAAGCAAAATACAGCTTCTCTTCAAATTACTTTGCCCTCATCTAACGTAGTTGCATTAATCGTAAGTGAAGAAAATAGATTGCAGCCATCTTTTAAAAATTTAGACTAGGGGAAGCCGGCATGGCTTAGCAGGTAAAGCGCTTACTTTGCAGCCCCGGGATCTGAGGATCAAATCCTGACCCCAGCCCGTGTGAACCCATATGATAAACTGGGGTGTGCTTCACATGTGGGAGGCGCCCTGTTTGGTTCTTGTCAGGAGAACCTCCCATATGGAAAGCCCCTGGTTTGGCCCCCAGCTCAAGGGCTTGTGCCTCCCATGCTGGAGGCCCCTGGACTGGTTCCCACCCCACGCAGTCCCCACCCACCTGTGTGGAACAAAACCATGTCAAAACTGATGACATGCAACCATGGAGACTGTTCTGGGCCCTCCCCCTTCTCTCTGCCTCTCTCTGTCTCTTTTTTTGTCAAAAATAATAAAATAAATATTTTTTAAAAATTTGGACTATATTTTGGTTGCCCTGAATAACAATAGGATAATAGTTGAAGTGTAAAGCTTGAAATTGAGTAAATTCTTTATTGTTTAAGCATAAGAGATCAGAGAAGGAATAAGTACTAGTTACATAAGCAGTCTTTATTACAAATGAAGTTGTGCATGAAAATAGTAGCAGAGCAGAGGTTGTAGAAAAATTTAGGGGTATGGGGTTCAGCATGTAAATGTAAACCTAGGTGCTTTGTACTTTAAGGTTTTTGGCTTCAAGATGCTAGTTTTGCTGTGTGGTGTTGAAAGGTGCCATAAGAGAAATGATATTCACTGAGATGTGTAAAAATGTATATATACTTTATAAAAATATAATGTATAGTTTATAAAAGGCCGATTTCTGTGAGAAATCATATTGGGAAGCTAAGTTATGGAGTGTTTAAAGAGCAATAGAGGTTAAGACAGTGGGGCTTCCTAGTCAGATATCCCAGGATTGCTTAATTTGTCTGGGTCACAATTGCCGTATCTGTATGATATAAATAGCTGTGAAGATACTTAACCATAAAAACATTTTCCAAGAAGATATCTCTAGCTTTCTTCTGAGAATGCAACATAACAGGGTTCTACAAGTATAATCTGAAATAAAATGACAATTTGTTTGATAAAATGTGGATTGTTTCTATAAGAAAGGCAATTAAGATTAGAAAGAACAGGAATTTAGGGAGGCAGCATTTTTAGTTAAACTAAAGGAGAGTTTGTTTTGATCAACCAATTAGAAGAGCTTGTGTCCAAGATAAAGGTGAGGCTTCTTGAAATCAATGCTGCTGAGAACCCATCCTGAGTGACTATTATAGAACGAGTTGCAAACTCAAAATTTCAACAAAGATAAAATAAAGTGAATGTACTTTTGGCCCATTAAGATTAATTTAATTAAAGTTTTAAAATATGTTATTGAGGAAGCCGGGATGGCTCAGTGGGCTGGGCGCTCACTTTGCAGCGCCAGGGACCGGGGATTGGGTCCCGGCCACGGCCCGTGTGGACCCATGTGCTGAGCTGGGAGCTCCCCCAGTTCAGTTCTCTGTCTCTGTATCTCTCTCTCTCTCTCTCTCTCTCTCTCTCTCTCTCTCTCTCT
>PVKE010030559.1:0-19544 GCA_004027555.1 Craseonycteris thonglongyai
ATATCATATCAAATTGCCACCATAATAATAGATTACCTACCTCGCTTTTAGTTCATTTAAAATCGAATATATCAAAACACTGTGATCCTAGCTAACCGTCACGACCCGATCAGTCCAGCAACCGCAATCCAAATGGCAACTTGGCGTCTCCCGGTTGGGGGGAGGAGAGTTTAAAGAGCGCAGCGGCTACACAAGACGCAACGTGTACAAAGGCGACAGCTAGGGAAACACTTATACATACGATATCGCAAACATACCAACGGATATAATAAACCTGTGTAGATACTCAAACAATATTTTAAAATTCTAACAAATGTATAAAAATAAATGATAGTTTTACTTAGTGTTTATGAAAAACTTCTGATGCAGTCAAATAACGGTGGGTGCACACAAATCAGGCCGCGGGCGTCATGGCCCCCACAGGCACAGGGTTGGGAATCCCAGTAGAGTCTACTGGCTGACTGTTATTATTCATGAGGACACTATTAGCTATATATTCTGGCACTGTGTCAACTAAGCACTTCCCACCCATTATTTCATGAGAGATACCCAACAACTGTCAGGTGTACTGTTAGCACTGCCATTTATAGAGCAGGAAGCTACAGCTCAGAGAGGTTGAGAAACTGCTCCAGAGCCACACAACTTATAGGAAATCGGTGCAGGCCTAACCCCAGCCCTAACCCCTGATCTTAACCACTTACCCACTGCCCTGAGCCCCTCTATAGCCGGTGAGATCAGTGTTTCCCAAACGTGAGTTGCATGTGGACCCCTTTAAGAGAAATACTTTCTTATGAATGAAAGAAAATGGAAACTCTTTTGAGAAACTACATTAAAAGTAAAACCCTGTAAACACAGGTGATCCCCAGGTACCATCACAGCCACTCAGATGGCAAAAGGCCCACCTGCCAGGGGCTTTCCTAAAGCGGCATCAACTGAAATAAAACACAACCAAATCTAGTTCCCAGGGGACACGTGGGCAAGGCACTGTCTCCTTCCATTAACTCTGCCAACCATGTTTAATAGAGTCTAGTCTGAGAGATACCAATATAGAATGTGGGTAAAGAAAAAAGAAAAAAAAAGAATATGAATAAAGAGCAAAGTAGCTTGTACCACATTCCCCACTTAATAGTGCTGATGAGGGTTTTCCTAATTAGCGGGCCCTTTAATTGAACTTATTTTTAAATTCCATGAGTCTTTTCTTGAATTTCATTTGAATCTGAGTCTTGGAGCTGCACAGGTGGTTTTAGGCAGAGTCCCCCAAGGCTAAGCTGACCAGACGTCCTGTTTTAAATGGGACAGAAAACAGTAGTACTGTCTCGTTTCAAACGGCACCTCTGGTCAGCCTACTGACACCTTGAAGTTAGGCCAGGGGGATTAGGCTGACCAGACGTGCTGTTTGAAACAGGACAGTACTGTTATTTCCTGTCCCATTTAAGATGGGATGTCTGGTCAGCCTACCAAAGCAGAGCCGAGACAAAGGCTGTGTACCACAGTAAATTTGGTTGGTTAGGTAGTGATCCAGGCGGCAGGAGTGAAAGGCAAGGGAAGGGACACAGGAAGGATAAACCATCCAAGATATGCTCTCCAGTTGCCCACCAGAACCCTCTGCAGGGTGTACACAGTGATCTTAGGGTTAGCTGTCAGCCTGCCTGAGGGAGGAGTGGGGCATCTGTCATCCCTCGCTTGGCTCAAGGCCCTGCCCCCACCGGTGCAGGGTCCCGCCTGTGCCCTACTGGGCTGTCCACTAAGCATCAGGCTCCTCAGAAGCCCCAGGTGGTCTATTTCTTTCCTGTAGCCACGGTAATATATTACCACAAACTGGGTGCCTTAAAACAGCAGACATTTATTCTCGTGCTCATCCCAAGGCCGGAGATACCATGTCAATTTCACTGGGCCAAAATCAAGGTGACCTAGAGCCTTGCTCCCCCTGGAGGCTCTCGGGAGAATCCTTTCCTTGTTTCTTCCAGCTTCTGATGGCTGCTGTGTTCCTGGGTTTGTGCCCACATCACCGTATCGCCTTCTCCTCTGTATGTATCAAATCTTCTTCCGCCTCTTTCTTATACGGACCCTTGTGTTGGCCAGTTAGGGCCCACCTGAGTGATCAGTTGATCTCATCTCAAGGTCCTTAGGCATTTCTGCAAACACTCTTTTCCCAAATAAGGCGACATTCACAGATTCCAAGGACTATGACGTGCATGTATCCTATGTGTGTGGTGGGGCGGGGGGTCCTTGCTCACCAGATGTGAGACCTGTCCGTGCTGAGCAGATGGAGGCTTGTTGGAGCTGATGGCAAGTCCCATGGCTGGAAGCAGAGGCGAGGCCCACGGCACAAGGACAAGAGGCATCTGGAGGAATAACAAAGTAGACAGCACTGCAATTACATTTCAACTGAGGTGAACATTTTCTGGGTATTATGGCATCTACTTGATTTATTTCTGCAGGGGAGAGGCATGACCACATCAGTTCTGCGGAGGAAAATATAATTAAGAGAACCTTGGATGCTGCCTCGGCTGTCTTTCCTACACAGGTTTGCTTTTCACTCACCTGGATGTTACTGGAATGATTGCAGGAAGCACCCTCCTGCTTACCTTGCCTTCACTTTCTCCCTCCCAGAGAACCTTATCTCCAAAAAGCAAGTCAGCCCACACCCACTCATGTCAGGCCCTTCAGTGCCCCACGTCCTTGATGCTGTGCAGCTGGACAGCACTGGGATGACACTTAGCATCACAACCCCTGCTCTTCTTAGTCCCCCACTTAAGGAGACGGGACGTTTGAAAAGAAACGGCAGAGACAGAGAGACACGGAGGAAGCTTTGATAGCATTGTTGACTCACTGAAGTTGTGCTGTTGAGAGTTGATAGATACTAGACAGAGAAGGGTTTACTAGTGGGAGATTCTCCACTCTAAGAGGCCCGAAGCTCTGCAGCCCTTTATAGGCACTGTGCTTATGTGCCTGCCACACAAATACTGGCTGAATGAATAAGTGAGCTAAAAGAAGTTAGTCTCAACACTTGTCATTTGAAAATATTACCAAAATGTAGTCCATTTATTGTGAAGGTTGTGCACCCACACCCCACCAAGTGGCTCCAGAGGCACCCAGTGTGATTTGCATCCTGCTTATCCTTGCAGAGTATTTTATGCATATATGAGCCAAAATGTGCATGCGGAATTGCTTTCTTTCCTTTCATAATATCTTACAAATCATTCCCTAGGTTTTTAAAGATTTATTTTTATTGTTTTTGATGGAGAGACAGAGAGAAACAGAGAGAAGGGGGAGGGTCCAGAGCAGTCTCCATAGTTGCACATCATTAGTTTTCTACATAGTTTACATTCTATAGGTGGGCACGGGGCTGCACAGGGCAGGAACCGGCTTGGGGGGCCTCCCACATGGGAAGCTCGCCCTGGGTGGGAGATGAACCAGGGACCTCCCACATAAGAAGCTCGCCCCAGTGAGAACCAAACTGGGGACCACACCCCAGTTCAGCAGATGGGACTGCATGGGCAGAGGCCGGGATTTGCTCCTTGAATCTTGGGGCTGCAAGACCAGCTCTCAACCCACTGAACCATCCTGGTGCTCTCTATTCCCTAGTTTTTGAGGAATCTTTTCATTCTTTTCTCTTTTTCAGTTACCTAGTGTCTCATTGTATGGATGTGTCGTAAGTTTTTTAATCTACTCTATTAATGGATATTTTCATTGTTCCTAATCTTTTGTAGACAATGAAGCAATTAATTACTTTTCACAAAAGTAATTTTCAGGTATGCAAGTTTATCTGTAAGATTAAAAAAAAAAAAGGTGGTTTTTCTGGGTCAAAAGGTATGTGTATTTGCAATTTTGAAAAATATTGCCAAATACCAGTAGATCTCCCAAAAGAAGTTATACCAACTTTGGCTTCCCCAAAATGTATTAGAATGTCTGTTCTTCCATACTGTTACCAACAGTGTATTATCAAACGTTTTGATCTATACCAATGTGAGATGAGAATGGCACCTGAATATAATTTTAATTTGTACATTTCTTACAAGAATGAGGTTGAACATCTTTTTTATATGTTTAAAAGGCTTTTGTATTTCCTACCTGTAAATTGTTAGGTTTTTGACCATTTTTCTTTGTTTTTTTATTTTTTTGTAGAGTTCTTTATATATTAAGAAAATTAAGCCTTTACATGGGATATACCTATGATCAAATAGAAATTACATATCATATAAGCAGACATACTTTCTTTAATTTTGTGAATAGTTCATTGCAATTTAATAGTATAATTGATTACACAAGGCAATTTTCTTATTTTGTTTTTTTTAAGATTTATTTTGTTTTTTGTTTTTGTTTTTTTAACTTTTATTTATTTATTTTTTATTGTTTTTGACAGAGAGAGGGAGAGAGAGAGAGAGAGATACAGAGACAGAGAGAGAACTGAACTGGGGGAACTCCCCAGTTCAGCACATGGGTCCTTACGGGCCGGGGCCGGGATTCGATCCTCAGTCCCCGGCGCTGCAAAGTGAGCGCTTAACCCACTGAGCCATCCCGGCTCCCCCTATTTTATTGTTTTTGACAGACAGAGAGAGAGACAGTGACAGAGAGAGACAGAGAGAAGGGGGGGAGGGCCCAGGGGGGGAGGGCCCAGGGGGGGAGGGCCCAGAGCAGTCTCCATAGTTGTACATCATCAGTTTTCAACATGGTTTCGTTCCACACAGGTGGGTGGGGGCTGCACAGGGCGGGGACTGGGCCAGGGGCCTCCCGCATGGGAAGCACACCCCAGTTCAGCATGTGGGTCCACACAGGCCGGGGCCAGGATTCGATCTTCGGTCCCCAGGACTGCAAAGCAAGCACTTAACCCACTGAGCCATCCCGGCTTCCCCTTTATTTCCTTTTGAGAATCAGATTAATACATTTGATTACAATGGTAAGCTTTTATCATTGGTAAGCTTTTTCCAAACTTAATTTTTAGGTTAGTTAAATACTCAGTTGTTTTGTGGTGCCTACCTTCCTTTCCTGAGGTTTTATTTTAGTTCATTCTGTTTCCATGGTCTGACTGACATACGTATGTCCTAATGGTTAACATCCTGCCATTATCATCAACCCACATCAAGTCGCATACCCTCAAAAAACTTGCCCAGTTTTTCCCATTCATATGACCTTTTCCTTTTCTCAGTTTCTATAACACATAAACTATGAAATTCATCCCACAATATTTCACACTGCCCGATAATGTTTTCTGATTGTTCCACACATATAAGTCTTATCCCTTCTAAAAAGCAAGGACATCTTTCATGTTTTTCACACCACTTAAAACTTATTAAATAAATGCTTATTAACTAGAAATAACCTTCAGAGGTTCTTAACCTATGTTCCATGAATAGAAGTCAGGGTGTCCTGAATTATTATTATATTATGTTAATTATATTATATTCTTTGCAGATGATATGATTTTATTTTGTTAGTATTTTATATTAATTACTGATGCCCTCATAAGAAAAGAGATACACACAGTCACAGACATAAAGCCGTCCATGTGAAGACAGATGCTGCCACCAGCCAAGGAGACAGTGGAGCTGCCACAGTCTGGAAGAGCTGAGGGAAGGTCCTCTCTAGACCACCACGGCCCTGCCAACACTTTGATTCTGGACTTTGGACTCCCAGTGTTATGAGACATAAATCACCTAATCTGTGATATCTCTTCATGGCAGCCCTAGAAAACAAATACACACACTGTCTATAACTTTGTTATCACTAGAAATCACAGATATTTTCATGCATGATTATTGTTGCTACATATATCTGAAAAGATTGTTTAAGCTCATTTCTACTTTGAAATCACAATTAGACCTGAAGCTAGATCTTTTTATTAATGACGTAATGCATACTTGTTTGAAAGTGTTTTGATATTATCATAAGTGTATTTCACTATAATTATTATGCTTCCTTTATTATTATTTTTTATGTTATGCATTTAAAAACATTCTACTGAGATGGAGTCACCAAAATGCCAAAGGACTCCATGGCCAGATTATGCTCTTCTTGAGCTGCAGTCTTCAAGTGTATCCACGAGAGGGCACTAGAGCACCTATGCAAAACTATATAAATTGTATATTTTACTGTATTTTCCCTCATTGCAGAAACAGAAATGTCCTTTAAATTCACACTATTTTTAGAATACTAATAATGAATGCAGTGTGATCAGAATATAAAAATACTTGCCGGCCTGCTACCTTATTTATTTGTTAACTCTTAAAGACCATTTCCAAAGTATTTTTAAAATGTTTAAATGAATAGTTGGTTCTGATGTTAATTTTAAAACTGTATCCTATCCTTGGAATTACTTTATAATTTCTATGGCTTATATAAAAGTATAAAATAAGCATAAAATGGAAATTAATATAAAGAATAGCCTGACCATGTTACAAATATACACAAAATACCAAATAATATGATCCGTAACAACAATATAGAAGGGCTTTCTAGGTCCTTGTCCAACCCAACTAGAACATTACCTAAAGGCTTCCTAGTTTACATAACATAGGTCTTTTTCCCTTGGGGGTAAAAAACTCTCGTTGCATTTTCTGAGAGTCTACTCACTTCCATATTTGTTAAGTTGTCCAAATGAACCAGGTGCTGGGCTATTCAACTGCTAATTTTTTCACAACACTTTTGACGGGTAGGTTAGTTTGAAACAGCACATTTTTTTTTCTCTTTATCCCATCATCTAACCCCAAACCCCTTCACAGACAGCAAACTTCACAGGTTTCTGCCTGGTTTTTCTGGTGAAACAGAATCAGAGAATGAGAAAAATGCAATAATGAGATAAGCCCCCTCTATCTCTTCTTTTTAAATTGGCAAGGCCTCTGATTAACAACTGAACTGTTTCTTGAGCATTCCAGATCCATATTCCCATGTACCTTTGCGGCCCAGGACATGGAGGAGAAATAGTCCCCAAACCTAAGAACTACACCCGGGGCAGTGCCACCTCTTCACACTGCATGGAGACAATAAGGCATAATTTGGGGTTTAGTTGGAAATGACTTACATGAAGAAATAAAATGGAGTCACCATAGTCAAGCTGCTAAATTACTAAAATCAAGCAAGTTGAGGCATGATGAAATGATTCTATCCTTGTTTTAACTAGCCTGGGAACTTAAAATTTGGAACTTCCCAGTCCTGTATCAATGCCTGGATATACATCAAACCTCCAGATAACATTCTTTTTTTTTCTTTTTTTTAAGATTTATTTTATTGTTTGAGAGAAGGTGAGAGAGAGAAGAGGGGGAGGGCCCAGTGCAGTCTCCATAGTTGTACATCCTTAGCTGTGACATAGTTTCATTCCACATAAGCGGATGTGGAAGGTGAAAACTGGGCTCAGTGGTTACCAGTTATACCACAGTTCAGCAAATGGGTTTGCACCAGCCAGGGCCGGGATTCAATCCGCAGACCTCATGATTGCAAGGCAAGCACTCAACCTGTTGAGCTGTCCCAGCACTCCCTCTAGGTAACACTCTAAAGTACTAAGGAAGGAATGCTCGTGTATCCAGACCACCTGACATCCATTATCCAGACCACTGTTCATCTAGAGAACAACCGTCTTGGACCAATCCGGAGGCACTGTAAGAACTCTTAGCTTTTCTTTCTTCTTTGGAACACTCTGGGTATTGCCTAGTTGTGTTTTGCCTATTTGCAAACCTTAAGCCCCTTGAATAAATCTTAACCATTCATTTCTAGCAAAGCCACCAGACTCTTTTTGAGTTTGTTTGACAACTTCAACTCTTAAGTGACATTACTCAAATTACTTACTTCTGAACAACATCTTTGAATAATACTTACCTCTAAAATTATCTCTTAACATGAGCTGTCGCCTCCATAAAATGGGCTGACAATTGCCGTTTCATGAAGTTGTTGTACAGATTCAGTGAAATTTTGTTTGTAAAGTGGCTGGCACACAGTACAGTAATCACCTCTTATCCACAGGGGATATGTTCAAAGACCCCCAGGGGATGCCTGAGACCACAGATGGTGCTAAACCCTAAATGTGCTATGTTTTTACCTGCACATACATACCCCTGATAAACTTTAATTTATAAACCAGGCACAGTAAGAGATTAACATTAACTAATAATAAAATAGAACAATTATGACAAATACTGTAAACAGTTATGTGAATGGCTTTGGGGCCATTATTAAGTAAACTAAGGGTTACTTGAACACAAGCACTGTGATACGTCAATAGTCACTCTGATAACCCAGACAGCTACTCAGTGACTGACTACTCAGTGGCTATGAGCATATACAGTACAGATAAGCTGGACAAAGGGATGATTCGTGTCCTTGGCAGGACAGAGCCAGAGGGCAAGAGATTTCACCACACTACTCAGAATTGCACACAGTTTAAAACCTAGGAATTGTTTATTTCTGGAACTTTCCATTTAATATTTTTGTATCAGCGTTAACAGTGAATAACTGAAATCGTGGAAAGTGAAACTTCAAATAAAGGGAAACTACTGTCCATATCTTGTCAATATGAGCCCCCATTCCTTCCTCCTCCCCCCAAACACATGCTTTCCCCTGGGAAGAGCTATAGGCCACATTTGAGGGTTACTTCATGATCCTAAAGATAGGCCTAGAGGGGCTATTAAAAGACACATTTCAGGAGAAGATAAAATCATGACTGTCATTCAAATATAAAAATGGGCGTAAGTTAAAGATTTTATTTATCGCCTCATTCAATGAGGGAATCACACAGATTTTATAACTATAGTAGTTCAATAAAGTCAACAAGCACAGATTGGGAAAGCCAGGATGGCTCAGCCAGTTAAGCACTCGCTTTGCAAACTCAGGGACAGAAGATCAAATCGGGGCAGCAGCCCATGCAGACCCCACCGGAGGCCCCAGCCCAGTTCCCACCCTGCGCAGCCGCCCACCCGTGTGGAGCAAAACCATGTTGAAAACTCATGAGGTTCAGCTGTGGAGACTGCTCTGGGCCCTCCCCCTTCTCTCTGTGTCTCTGTCTCTGTCTCTGCCAAAAACAATAAAATAAATCTTTTTTAAAAAAAAAAGCACAAATTTATATGTGCTTTATACGTAGTAAAAAATATGCTGAAATGAATTGTAAAGTAGGCAAAACTGGTCTTTTCCATAGTTTGGGGTAGGGAGTCAGGTAGACCTCTCCCTGACAAGACAGAATTTACTTATCGATAGCTGTCAGGGTTGTAAAATAGCTAAGAATCAGAAGGGGGGGAAATCAGAATGGAATGAAGCAGAAGAGTGTGTTGTAGACAATGCATAATTTTCCATTGGAACACTTCTTTTTTCCTACCACTGAAGGTGTTTGCGGCAGCAATAGTCTCCTTATTTTTATTTCCTACTTCCTAGAATTAGATCATACAGAAAGTACCCTGCTGCGGTGCAGGTTGTGATATCACTAAAAATCAAGGTTGCAGGTCCTGGAACAAAGGCAGTCTCCCAGGGCAAAGCAAGCTGTTTGCTAAGAATCAATGCATTGCTACAAAGAAAGCACCAGCCGCCCAGCGGTAGCGTGCAGCTCCTCCTGCCCCCGGGGATAGTCTCCTGAGTCCACACTGCATCCCAAGCAGGTGGGCTGCACATGGGATCACCCCACAGGAAGTCGCCGCCCTCCGCCCCCTGGGAGGGAAATTGACCAGCGTGGCGGGCTCCTACTCAATTTCACCACCCAGCGTGCTACTCCAGTGAAGTTCTCCTCCCAGCCGAGCTGCACCACTAGTTCTGGTAGGTTTGCTTACTGATAGAAAACAACTTCTTTGCCCAACACCTTCTCCTTTTCTTGAGACTCACCAGAAGGCCATGCACCCTAATTTAGGAACCTCCCACCTTCATTCGCGAGCTCATGAAAATGTTAGTGTTAATGTGGCCCCTTCATGTTGCCCAGGGATGGGCATTTGGTCTGTGACTGCTGTGCCAGAGAAGGTCTTGCTTATCACTCAGGGTTAGTAATTAAGTACACAAGGGAACCTATCCGGAATGACTTTGACTGGCTTCCATGTTGAATAGCAAGTGGATGCAGCTACATTTCAACCTTTCTCCACTCCCCTTGGAATCCCACTTAGCAGGGACTGGACCAGGGTGAGTCAAGTGAGGCATTTGCTCCTAGTGCAAAATATAAGGATGTCAGGGGTACAAAAAAAGAAAATCCATAATTAATTAATTGTCACTTTCCTTTGTCCGTTAATGAGTAGGAAATGTTAAGGATTTGACTCTTAAGTAAACCAAGTTTACTACCCTCACTCACATGTATTAGAGTACACTCAGAGGCTGTCTGGCAGAAGTCTACTGTTTACGTAGGGACAAGGGCATGCTTTTATTTTCCTTCTGAGGCCCTGACATCACCTAGTGTGTGCTAATTCAACAGAGTGTTCTCAAGGGCACCTGATGCATATCCTATTCACACCAACGCCCAGCATTTTATCAATATTTAATGACTGGTAGCTACTGAAAAGGGGAAGAATAAGCCATTCCAAAATATACCACTTTGGCATAAGGATTTATTTGATCTGAAGACAATTGAGAAGAAACAAATACAAGAAGAGCTCTCTGCCTTCCCCATTTGCCTGAAAGAGGATAGGAATTTACAAAGGTGTTCCTTCCTTCTCTACCAGGAAGGACAAAGGTTAATCCCTGGAGACAACTTTAAACGCTTATCAGTGAAACCACAAATTTAAATTAACATACCAAACCTTACTCATATTAATCATGTTTTTCCTGGTCACCACTCCATATGTGGCCTCCCCCATACACTTATCTCTTTTGTCTTTAGTTGAAGATGATAGTTAAGCCTGTGTTCTAAGCTACCTCTGAGAGTTACTCATTTTTCCTTAGGTATTTCCCAGGTTTACATGAGGTATACAGGTTAATAAACTCCTGTTTGTTTTTCCCTTGTATGCATTTGTGTCTTGAAGTTTGGGGTCTGGTGCCAGAAATCCATGAGCCAAGATGAAAAGGCATATATGTGACTATAAGTGGAATATGGCCTGGACAATTTCCTAAATAACCATACTTCATAGAAGCTGGAGGTTTTTTTAAATAAAAGCTTTATTGAGATATTATAATTCTCATACTATAAGATTTTTATGCATTTAAAATACACAATTCAATGTGAATTTAGTATATTCATAGAGTTCTACAACCATCACCACAATTTTAGAACACTCTCATTACCCCACAAAGAAACGCCATACCCTTTAGTCCTCATCTCCTGGACCCTCTCTACCTGCACTCCCTCAACCCAATACAGCCATTAATCTACTCTCTGTCTCTATAGATTTGCTTGTTCTGGACACCTCATATAAGTAGAAGCATGCAATACGTGGCTTTTTGTACTGACTTCTTTCTCTTAACATACTGTTTTCAAAGTTCATCCATTTTATAGCGTGTATCTATACTTCATTCCTTTTTATAGTGGAGTGATATTCCGTTGTGTGGATATAATAATTTTGCTTATCTATTTATCAGTGGATAGATAATTTCAATTGCTGCTTGAACATGCGTGTAGAAGTTTTGGGATGTTTTCATTTGGACATATGTTTTCATTTGTCGGGTATCTATCTACCTAGGATTGGAATTGTTAAGTTATATGGTAATTCCATGTTGACCCTTTTCAGGAACTGCCAGATTGTTTTCCACAGTGGCTGCGCCATTTTACATGTCCTCCAATGTAGCTGGGCTCCAATTTCTCCTCATTTTTGCTAACACTTGTTATTATCTGTCTTTTTTATTATAGCCATCCTATTGCAGCTAGCTTTTGTGAGTGTGTCAGGGATGAAGTGATGGAAGTGCCACTTTAAGATGGTCAGGGTGGAATAGACATCTACGTTAGGCTCAATATTTATTTAGCATGTAGCAGGAGTGTCTGGATTTGGGTCCTTTCAGAATCAGACACTGAGATAAGGATTCCAGTGATAGTAGTTTGTTTTGGAGGAAATGAACACACTGGAAAGGAAATAAAGAAGTGAGAGCAGGAAGGCAAGGCAGCCAATGTGGGCTCAGCAAGCCAGGAGCTCTTGTGAACAAGAACTTGGTGCCTTCAGAGAGACTGCAGGTCAATACAGCAGACATAGCTCCAAGGTCTTGGGGGTATTTATATACTGTCTTCTGTCAGCCATTGGCTGAGGCTATTCCCAGAGGGGTATTAATTCCCTGTCCCTGACTTAAAGATAACCAGAGAAAGCCTCCCCCTCCCCCCAAAAAAAGGAAGGGACAAGGAAAGTCTGGCAGTTTGAAGTTGGTATATGTGCACTGACGTGGTTTGAACAAGGAGATATAGATGAGACACTGAGAGAGTGCACGATGAGGGTTATGAAATGGTGCCTAAGCTCCACAAGGAGCTTAAGTCTCATCAAGGGAAGATGGGAACACATGGCAGAAACAGAGCAATCAGTGGAATACACTGGCACGCCAATCACGACGTGAACATTGCATGATCAGGAAGACAAGAATGGTGACCACATTCTGTAACAGTTCATATGAGATGTCTGGGATAGGAAAGTCTATAGAGACTGTTGACACAAGAAACATCCAAACCTGTAGAGAATTTTTATGAGTTTATTTGAGCCAAACTGACAACATTCCTAGGAAGCAAGATTTCACATGCTCCAGAGCATGACAGTTTTGCAATTTCCTTTATACATTTGGAATTAAGGTGAGAACATAAGGAAAATTACGTGAACATGAGAGAAAGCAAGGTGGGGAAATACCTCTGATTGAATTATAAACTAGTTATTATAACAAGGTCATGTGCTCTCTTGAGGGTGGTTAAGCTTCTAAGGGATCTGAAAAATAGGCATTTCAAAGGTGTGTTAACCTAGAAGCACAAAAACAACGGATAGGACTTGCTTCAGGCCAAGATAACCTTTTACTATGGAAGTTGTAGGCCTGAAGTGTAACCTGCCCAGTTGCAAGTTCATGACCTGATCACCTGGTGAGGTTGCTTTTGGTTAGATTTAGTACAGAGCCCCTTTTTCACTCATAAGACCAAAGGTAGATTCGTGGTTGCCTGGGGCTGGGGGTGGTGGGGCCAGAAAGTGACTATAAATGGGCTGGAGGGCACTTTTGTAGGAGAGAATAATGTTTCCAAACTGGATTGTGGTGATGTCGGCACAACTCTGTAAATATATAATAGTAAAAATCATTCAATCATACACGTACACAGAATACATTTTATGGTATGTAGATTTCACCTCATAAAGATGTTTTTAGAAAATGGTGCAGACTTGAATCTGCCTGCAGACAGGGATTCGGGCCAGGCTTCCTCCCTTGTTTGCTGCATATCAGGCACTGCACTGGCCCCGGCGATGCTGGAGCAAAACAGCTTCACCGCTGGAAATCCATCAGACATTGCCCGCAGTGAGCTGGATAAATTAGCTCATCTCCCTGGGTTTCACTTTCTTCGCTGGGTGTTTTCTAAAGATCACAGGAGTACCTAGCACCTCGAAATCTTATGATGTAATATTGTTACAAGGTGCCGTTAGGGATGATTGCTTAGTACTCTATGGCATAAACCAGTAATGGGTAATCATCCAAACAAAAGTGGATTGGAAAAGCATCCTAGTCTGAAGACACTTTATAAAATGAATGGGACTTTTAAAATGAATAATGTAAGAGTGCTACTAAAGAAGAGTACAGCATAGTGCATAAGGAAAAGTGTATCAGAGGAGAAAGTGGCCCTAAGTAGCTTTCTGGGTGTGAGGCTTTTAACCTTTCATGTGGTTGGTAAGAAATCTGGTTTCAGGAAACCTCTAACTCAGCTTAATGAGGAATGAAAGGAATTTCCAATGGCTACTCCATCCAGCTCTTATTCAAACCTGATAACAAAAGAAAATTGAAACCACTGAAGTGTACTTCATATAGCCAAGATTATTGATTTGATTTGAGCAGGTAATAAGCTTGGAGTGAATGCTGAATGTGACAGGTTGAATTAGGTCATGCAGTTGTCAGTTTTAGTCCATCTCTTTTTAAAAAACCAATCCAGAAATTTCACTTGCACTAGACACCTCTTTGTAGCTCAGTTTTCTATCACAATTTTCCTTCAATACTTTTGAAATCAGTTGTGGTTATTATTCTATAAGTGTTTTGAGATTAAAGCTTATTAGCTGCTAACAAAATTAAGTCAACTGATTAAAGCTATTTGGAGGTGGGTTTCATGAAATATTTATCTTATGGGTATCTAATTTTCAGAATGAAGTTTATCAAAATAAGAAAATCCTGTGTATGACCAATCTTTCAAATGATTTGCTTATAGCAAGTAATGACTCTACTGGTGATTTTCATTCTTTTCTTTTTTTTTTCTGACTTTTACAAATATTCTAAAGCAAATTGGAATTGTTTTACTTTAATTGTAGGCATTTTAATTTATTTAATTATGTTGAGTAATACATGAATATATTTTAGTTATAAAAGATTCAAACAGCTCAGATGTATCTAGAATATAAAAGTTAAGTTCTATCCCACTACTTTCACTAGCAACCCTAATTGTCTTTTTTTGCTGCAGCTGTAACAACTGTAACAGTTTAACTGTGTATCCTGCTAATACTTGATTTATCTATACTCATATGTAGTTTTAATGGTATTATATATTAATTATATGATATGTTGTGTGGTGCCTTTTGTGCTTAAAAAGTCTAGATGACCTTTTAAAACATTGTATAATTTACATATTATACTATATTTATATATAAAACTATTCTCCAGCATATATACTACATCTTTAACACTTTTACAAAATTAAAACTTTTTTCCATTTGAGAATTTTTGTTTTATTTTGTTTTGTGTACAGTGTGAGGCAGGGCTCTAACTTAATTTTTTTTCAAATAGGTAGACAAGTGCCTCAGCACCATTATGAAATAATAAATCATTACTCCACTGAGTTTGAAATACCACATTTTATCCAATCTGCACCAAGTTCTATTGTATTTTCTACTTTATTGTTATTGATGCATAAGAAATATGTTTATTTAATTTAAATTTTAATACATTTTAACAAAAAGGTCACTTCATTTTTTTCTGTGTTTAAAAAGGAAGCTCTCTTTGTTATGATGCGTTGGAATGATAGAAACTGTTTCCAGCCAAGTTCACACCATCTGAAGGTACCAAGAAAAAAATGAATATGGTTAAGAGGCATTTTTCTAAAAAGAAATGGATGTTGTTCTTTGCTACTCAGAGTGTGGGCCTCGGGCCAGCCACAGGAAGGTTATTAAATCGCAAAATCGCAGGTCTCACTCCCAAACCCATTAAATCAGAATCTGCAGTTTCACAAGGTCCTCAGGCCATGTGTGCACCTTAAAGTTTGAAAGCACTGGTGAACTGAATATCACTTATTTTATGCTTTCCTGGCAATTATGAACCCTTCATTTGTTAGGAGCACCTTGATTTTGCTTTCCCGAGATGCATTTTCTTCCCTTGCGTCTGGGAAGACTTGGGGGGCACTACCAACTGAAGAGTCTTTCCTATCCTCGCTAAGGGAAGTGAACATTCGACATGAGTTCACCAAATAAAACTCTACTTGACATAAATACCAAAAATTATCAAAGTTCTTTATTCCAAAGACTGTACAAAAACAAAGCAAAACAAACCCAGCCCATTAGCCCTTAACCCCGCTGGACTGTCTTGGTTTCTTCCCTTTCTGGGGCCTGGTTTCTTCCCTTTCTGGGGCCTGGTTTCTTCTTTAACTCTGCAAGCCACATCATGTACATTGAATACATTTCATTTTTGTTTTAGTTTACCAAGGTTGGGCTCTATGGCTTACACTCAGAGAACCCAGACAAATTCTTCCACGTGGGATGGTGCAAGGGACAAACTTCATCATGTGGAATTGGCTGAGTCACAATAAGGCAGGAAAAGCCCCCATCTTTAGCTGGGAAGTTAAGGATTCCTACAAAGTAGTTAGAAAGCTCCTGGCTGTGTGGAGACCGCACGGTCCTGGAATTCAGTCCATGTGCCTACTGAGGCTAGAGCTTTAGGGAATTTGAAGGAAGAATTCCATGTCTTGGCTATTCTTTATGGCCTTTAGTAGAATCTTAAAAAAGAGAGACAAGCTTTGAAATAAAGGAGAGCCCTAGAAGGTTAGGAGAATGGGGGCGTACTTCTCAAAGACTAAATCTGTCAAGTCTAGGACCATGACTGACCACTAGAGAATGTTAAGGACCCAGAGATCCAGTGAGTTCCTCAGGACAGGGACTTCATCTTTTTCACTGCTATATTGTCAACCAAAAGCAGGGCCATGGTAAGTGCTTAGTAAGTAATTATTGAATGAATGACTCAGCATTTGTTCCAAACATTTCTAGTCGGAGCATTTGATTAAATTGGATGAAAGGGCAACACAGTTTCATGGGAATTGTATTGCCAGAGAAACCCAATGCCTTTTGAACAGTTGAGCCCTCATCCTTAACTCTAGTGTTGGGCACAGGACCCAGTTATAATTGAAGCACTGGGTCTCTAGGCACAATATTTGATAGAAATGGAGACATGACCCACACCACGTCAATGTCATCTGTGGATCAGCTTTGACTGTGGACTTTTTCAGATACTTTAGATGATGAATACTCTCTCTCTGCTTAAGGCAGCCAGACTTGATTTCTGTCACTTGTAGTCAAAAGGAAAATGATTCGTACACTTAGTCTACAGGTTTGTTTACCTAGGAATTCAAAAGAGGCTGTTAAATCAAGATACAATCTTTTCGAAATGTTCCTTTCTGTTCACTTCCATTTTAGCTTCTCTGCAGTAAGGTTAGCTGCACAGGGAAGCATTTGCAGCACCGACAGTACTCAGGAAATTCCTTTGAGGTTTGAACTGTGAAGCTGCTCTTATGACTAGGAAGCAGAATGTCTCCAGGACCCTGCAGGCTCCTCCTGCTTTTGTGACCGCTAGTGTTATTCTTTGCCTTTTTGCCTGGAGAATTTCCTCAGGGTCTATCCTTGACATTCAGCTCATTCTTTAAGTTCATTCTCTCTCTCTCTCTCCTTCCTTCCTTCCCTCCCTCCCTCTCATCTACTGTTAGCTCTTTATCTTTACCTTCCTTTTGATAACACTCATATTTCTGTAGCCCCAAATACTCTTTTCTCCAAAGATTTGTGTATGCAAGACACCGCTGTCATTCACCTGGATGAGAGTCTTAACAACTGAGACCAGGGGAGCTTTCACAGCCGTGGTAATTGGGCTTTAAAAGATGAGTAGGAACTTGTTTGGCCAACAAAGGGTAGAGGAAGGGGCATTAGGCAAACACATTCCAGACGGTTACAATGTGTGTGAACATACCGTGAAATGGATATGTAGAAATAGAGTTGTAGTAGAAAAGCTTAATTCCCCATTATTAATGTGGAACAGAGCAAGTAAAAACAAATAACTGAAGAAACAAAGGATTTCAACAATATAGCTAATAAGGTAATTTAATCAATCATACAGGAACTGTATGTCATAAGGAGGAGTTACAGTATATCATTTTCTTCCCCTAGACTTTTATTTGGAAAATGTTTAAACTTAGAGGAAAGTGAGAGAAGAAGTATTGCTCCACTGGGGCTCAGTGTGGTGCCTGGGAGCATATAAAATCAGAGCATCGATGCAGCTGACACGGCGCTGCTTCCGGGGATGTCAATTTTATTTGAAGATTTAGGGGGAACTACATTATTTTTATAAATGCCCAAGTTCCATATTTCTGAAGCAGAATGCAAACATCTTGTTATTTTTTAAGATGATGCTCAAGCCTTCGAAGATGATTTTCAGAGCCTCAGAGGAATACATGAGTTCTCCTCGGCCATTAGGAAGACTTGGGTGGGAATGTTTGAAAAGCACAAAGTTCAAAATTTCTCATTTGTTCCAGTTTTATAATTTGCTCCCATCGCACATCTCCAACCTTATCATCGCCTCTTCTCTCTACTCCATGTGACCCCGGCTCCAGCGTCTTGGAATTTCTCATCATTTCTCAGATATTCCTGCCTTAGCACGTTCTTCACCCCTGTCTAGGTTCCTCCTTCACAATCCAACTCAAGTTTTACTTCCTTTTTGAAACTCTTCTAAACAGAATGGAGTGAAAAGAATACATCTTTGGAGACATTGATAAACTGTATTACGAGGATTGTTCCCAGTTTTTCATTTCTATTACTAGTAAGAGTCCCTTCCCACTTGCCCTATGACTTGTAGTGACCTCCCAGTAGGAGGGGTGAACTTTCTACGCCCCACTGAGCAGAAGGCAGATACGAAAATCAATGGAAGTTCTTAGAGACATCGCAACGTCAGCCATTTCTGTTTTCCTTCTGCCACAACAAAATAGGGGCTGCTCTTCCAGACTGGACCCTGGAATGAAGAAGACACATGGAGGAGAGCTGTCATCAGTATACAGCTGACATGGAAGAGAACTGAGAGATAAATCTTTGTTGTTATAAGCTACTGAGATTTGCGGATGTGGAAACAACATGGAATCCCAGATTCGGTTAAGCTGAAGACATCTGAGATTTAACAGATGCAGAAAAAGAAAGAAAGAAAAAGAAAAAAGGCGTCTTTAAAATAAATTATATATATATAATTTGAGAGAAGGTGAGAGAGAGAGAAAGAGAGAAGAGGGGAGGACCCAGAGCAGTCTCCATAGTTGTACATGGTTGGTTGTGACAGTTTTATTCTACACAGGTGGATGTGGGGCCAGAAATCAAACTGGAGGCCTCCCACATGGACAGTAAGAACCTTTGCCACCGAGCCATCCTGGTGGTTACCACTTGTGCCACAGTTCAGCATATGGGTTTGCACAGCCAGGGGCAGGAATCGAACCCCAGACCTTGTGATTGGGAGGCAAGTGCTCAACTTCTGAGCTATCCTGGTATCTCCCCCAGAGGTTCTCATATCTAATTTCTTTTCTTATAATTTTTTCTTTCTTCTAAAGAGCAAATAGAATGAACAAATTGTGACCATTGTATATTGATATTAAGTCACAGTAGTACGTCTTCTTTTTCAGAAGATAAATTCTACATATCAAATGCAGTGAGAAAAGAGATTGGACAACATCTGCCAGATTTCTGTGAAAAATAATAATTGTCTAAAAATTATTCTTCCTTGCTGCTTTAATGTTTCCATTAAAGTATAAATAAGGAAGTATTCATTAAATGTGCTAGAAATTCTCATTTAGAATTATGATGGTGGATGTCCCATAGCCCATCATTGCTGCCCCAGGAGAGGTCACCAAAGGGCATTAAGCCCCTCCCCTCCTTGAGGCTGGCACCTCGCCCCCCCACAGGGCTTGGCTGTGGATTACAAACAGCACTTCTGGATCTGCCACTAAGATCAAGTATAAGTAGTGTCTCCGAAATGCTCAGATGTTTGGAAAATCCATCTCAGAGCAAGGGGCTGGAAAATTATATAGATATTCCTAGATTTGGGTGAGCAAATTGTTTGATAGAATATAAAAGGCATAATTGGGAAAGCCGGGACGGCTCAGCGGGTTGAGCGCTCGCTTTGAGGCCATGAGGACCGAGGATCGAATCCCGGCTCCGGCCCAGGCAGGACCCACGTGCTGAACTGGGGAGTTCCCACAGTTCGGTTCTCTA
>PVKE010030560.1:0-19561 GCA_004027555.1 Craseonycteris thonglongyai
AGAGACAGAGACAGAGACAGAGACAGCGAGAAGGGGGAAGGCCCAGAACAGTTTCCATAGTTGCACATCATCGGTTTTTCCACATAGTTTTTATTCCACAGGTGCGCTTGGGGCTGCACAGGGCAGGAAGTGGGCCGGGGTCTCGCCCCGGTGAGAACTGAACCAGGAGCACACCCCAGTTCAGCATATGGGTCAGCAAGGCCGGGGCCGGGATTTGATCTTCGGTCTCCAGGGCTGCAAAGTGAGTGCCTAACCCACTGAGCCATCCCGGCTTCCCCTCAAATGGGTTTTAAACAAGGACATTTAGTAAGAAGACTCCTAGGTGTCCCCTGTACCAAGCTTACCTAGCATTACACAAGAAGAAACCAAGGCTGTGGCTAGCTTTGAGAAGGGCTAGGTCCAGTTATTTATTAGGCAAGAACATTTTTCTCATCTGTCTAAAAGTTTTTCACAGACAATGCTCATGGGACAACTCATTGTAAAGTTAAGTTTATATGTAAGTCTGTATACAATTAAAACTCAAAATAAATTCCCAGAATCATGTTTGTTTTATTGTTGATTTGATGGTCAACAAGAAAGCCCAAAAGATCCTAGATAAACCTTTTTTTCCCCCTTGAAGCCACAAATGGTCTAATTAACTTAAAACAATGCACTTTCAAAGCAAAATAAATAAAATAAAACATTTAAAGAGCCATGTATGAGTATGATGAGTTCAGAGAGGACAACATATCGAGGCTGTGAAGATAGCAATATACTGTTAATGAATACGTCTCTCCCAATGTCTTCTCACTCCAGGCGGGAAGACTACAGAAGTGTCTTATCATCCTTAAGTGTTGATTGCATGCACTACAGTGTCCAGAAATACAGAAAATATTAGGCAATGAGTGATGCTAAAGGGGACCTAAAAATTTCGTAGGTGAGAATACAGCTGCTATTTGGGAAGATTTGAGAATAGGATGGTTTTAAATATATAAACACAGCCCCAGAGACATTTTTGCGTTAACTTTTAAAAAGGGGGTGGGGGGGAGTACTGTTGGAAAAATACTGTGAGTTAGAAAAGATAGTCTTGGATGCTCTCACCTCCCAGTTCTTCAGTATTCACTGCTCTACAGATCACTATACCCTTCTCTGTCAAAGCCTGATTTCAGAAAAGAATCTGGCAAATTCATTCCCCTTAATTTTGGTATCAGAAACAGTTCACTGTGATACATTAATCTATTTTTCAATTGACAGAAAAGGTTTATACATTGTAATAGCTCTTCTGTTCACTTTTTAATAGGAATTAATGACTTAACCCAAGGTAATATATTTCTAATTGTAGAATTGAAGACATCACTTAGAGCAGGAAGAGAGGTAATTTTGAAGAAGTACCTTCAAGCAGAATTAGACTGTTAGTATACCTATTTTAGTGTAAGGCCTGGCAATTGATCATCTAGCTGTATTTTGACCTTCTTACATATTAAGAATAATTAGTACAAACAAAGCAAGGATATGCCTCTCTTAAAAATAGGCAATCCCTTATGGATCTATTAATTTCACTGAGCAAATCTCTCAGTGTCTTGCTCAGGACTCAGGCTAAACCATGCACTCAAATACCAAAATACGTTTGCAAAGAGGTAAAGTTTAATTCTTACATCTTTGTTGAAATAAAAGTAGCCATTCTGCATTCATGGAACTTAACAGATTTTTTATGATAGTCAATGTAAGTTTTTAACTTTTACAATAACCCTTGGGCTCTGTTCTCGTTAATATTTCCATTAAATCATTACCGTACCTGTTAGAGACCAAAAAGAGTATTTGTACTTTTTATAACTGTGTTTATGGCTACATTCTCCATGCTTCCCCTTTGCCATTTCTTTCTAAATTGTTTGTATCTAAGCAACTTAATACCCAGTCAATATATGTTTCATTTATTTCAAGATATGTGCCTGTAAATGTGTGTGTTAGAATCAGACTTGCACTTAGAATGCTGCGAACTTGCCCCATTTCTACATATTTTCTCTTTTGGTGCCTTGTACATAATTTGTGTTGTAGACACATAAGCTGCTTGCTGCATACAAGCCTGATTGCCTCGTTTTATGTTAGATTTTAAATTTCCAACAGGAAAGTAACCATTCCAGTAACCAATCTCAGAGGCTTGTTTACTTTGCTTTATAAATTCCTAACGTTTTCCTGATGTAGAAGAAAGTATGCAAGGCTCAGGTTAGGTCAACAACAGAGTCAAGGTTAATGGTGGGAAAGTGACATGGGAAAAAAACTCAACTAGTCCAAACATTAAAACATCAATAGGCAACTTAGTAGTCATCACCTCAGTACATGTGCACTTAATTTATTTTGCTAATTGAGCCTAAGACTCTAACTATCTGCTTTTTCCTTTTGCTGCAAAGAGGATGCCATTGTTCTTAAAGTACCCATGTCTTCTTCTGGAGACAATTCTGTTCTTGGCTGCTGGAACAGCTCATAAATTATATCTCCTGTATTATAAAGTGCAGCAGTGAACAAAATGGTTTCCTATTCCTTTGGGAAGGTCAGGTAGAAATAGCTACTTAATGAAATGATTAAGTGTAATACTTTTGCTTTAGGTACAGAGCAGCAGTGAACTCAGGAGCTTTTTCATTTACATTTGGAGTTTGGTTTACTTGACTCTATCAATTATATATCTGAGAAAAATGCAGCCCCAAGCTTATGTCACCAAGGTTAGCTATGGAAGAAAAAGTGAAGACAAGCTTTAGGGGCCATATCACCTCTTAGTCATATATCCATCGAACAGAACCACTTTGTTATTCCAAGTCTACTCATGTGTTTGAATGAAGATACCTCCAAATTGTGAGGTAGAGTCTTATAAGAACACACTTGGCCACTCTTCCACACATGATTTCCTGCTCAGGGTTTGTCAGGTCAACTTAATCTCAGAGGACTCTAGTACTTCCAAAGTAAAAAAAAAAAAAAAAATTAAACAAATTTGGGAAAGATTGGTCTGAACAAAAAGGTAAAGAATTTTCTTTATTGAAGAGCCATTTGTAAATATGCTAGTGTCCTTCGTGATTCTTCAAGAGTAAAAGATCATTTCCAAAGATATTTGACTTTAAGACTTTTCTTCATTCAAAATATCTCTAAAAATCTCACATTCTGCCAGGAATCAAGCCACAGTCAAATTTTCATTGAAAGCTCATTTCAGTCATTTACACTCACTCCAGCACAAATCAGAATGCTGAATTTGCTGAATTGGTTGAATTCCATGAGCAATATCACTTTGGACCAGATTCACAGCTAGTTCCAGTGTCCTATCATGGAAGACTGTCATCAGTTTATGAGATAAGGTGTGCATATGAGCTTTTTAAAATCCAAAGCTCATGAAGTAACCTTAAAAAGAGTTATTGTTATTTTATTATTAAGAGCTTCATTAAGTCCTAGCAGAATGGACGATTCATGGGTGAAAAAGTCTGTGGGAAGCATATTAGTTGGCCACAGTGACAAATTTCTTAAAATAGTAAGGGTGCAACTTCTATTCCTTGGCTTCCTTGAAGAGCCCCTTATGAATCTGTCACCCAGAAATTAACCTAAATTTTGTACTATAACTCAGGGGAACTATAGTGTTACTGCTATGATGTTTTAAAAAATGATTCTACTTATTCAAACAGAAATGATATTATTAAATCTTCAATGGATGCTAGAATATTAAGGTTGATGTTTTCTGGTAAAAGAGGTTCAAATTAGAAGAGAGTAATTACTAACTCCTGATTTGTTTCTGGTCTGCAAAGGACTTTGATTGGCAGGACATGGAGGGTGCTTCCTATTCTGTATCCACAAGGCTAGAAGAGAAAAGAAAGATCACAAGAGGATGAGACAACTCACCAGTCTAAAACAAGGTCAGGCCAACTCTAGTCATAGGTCCAGCCAAATCAGAACTGAGGTGACTTAAATGGAATGGCATTCATTACTTTAGTCAATTTTATTGACTAGGTCATCTGAAGTTCTTTTAAGAGGATCTTGAATTACCTATACCTGAAGTTTAGAACTGGAAGACATTCAGAGGTCATTTAGTACAACCCTCTATATTAGAAACCAGGAGACTAAGGCCTAGAAAATTTTTGTGAGATGCCCTAAGGGTATTTCAGGACCAGAGTACACTATCTTTGAGAAGCAGACATTCAATCTATTTTTCCAATCCATCACTAAACACCTGTTTCTGATAGAATAGAAACATAGCTCTGCAGATTACTCCTGAATTTTTATAGCTAGGTAAACCTATATATTTACTACAAATCATCTTGCTTTAAAAATCAGAGAATGGCTCAATGAAGGAGAAATATGGACAGATACAAAGAATAGCTTTCCAGAGAGGCAAACTAGAAAGCAACATTCTGCTCTGTGCACAGATATAATATATTTCTGCTGCGAGCAGTTCTCCCCCAAAAGAGTGTGTGTCAGTCACTTGGGTCACACAGATGTGCCAGTACAGAGCTATCTGTTTCAATGACAATCTACTTACTCTGAGGCTTCTGTTTCTGGTCAGGATACAGAAGGACGCTAAAAACAGCCACTCCTTTGGTAACAACTACAAAAAAAAAAAAAAAAAAAAAAAAAAAAAAAAAAAAAAAAAAAAAAAAAAAAAAAAAAAAAAAAAAAAATATATATATATATATATATATATATATATATATATATATATATATATATATATATACACTTTTCTACAGAGCAGGGGAAGAGGGATGGATGTAATGAAGTCATGATAAACTTAAGTCCAAGAGAAATAAGCTTTTCACAGGTGAGTAGAGCTATGATAGCTTCTGTACATGGAGCACACAGAAACAACATTGTTTTTTCTCTTAATTATTTAAAAGACAACTGACTATTTTTGCAAGCAAAAAAAATTAATGTATTGTTGTGAAACCTTATATGTGAAGCAGCATAACACTAATTCAAGGCAGAGAGAGGACAGTTACTTTTTCTGTTTCCATACACAAGAAAACTGAAGCTCAAAGAGGCTCTTTGGCTTGACCTAGACAATAAAGCAAGCTAGTGGCCAAGCTTAGCCTAGAAACTGGTCTGCAGGTTCTAGTCAATTGCTTTTAAAGCAAAGTTTAGATTAAGTTAAATACCGCATGTATGCCTGATGGCTAATGCAAGGCTTCATATAACTAAATAAATATTATTCCTTCATCTACAAGGTTTCTGTCTATAATGGCTCATTTTATTTTTCTAAGAGTACCCTTATTCTCCTATGGGTTTGTGTATTATTTAGAAAATGTATAAGGAAAACAGAAACATGAATGGTTATGTTTACAGTACAAGGGCTGTCTGGGGAAAAAATCCAGCCATTGTTAATATAATGAGAACAGTTACATGGCTGGATAATTTCTGGACAGCCCTCATACTTTCTCTAGTCAGTTTCTCTCTAGTAATGAAGACACTCCCCGCATAGGCCCCACCACTAAATAAATCTAGTATTACTTCCCTTGTCAATCAAGAACAAATGAAGAATAGTAATGTGGGAGATAGGGAAGATTAAGCAGAATGCCATTGGAAGGGTGTTCATTTAACCAGATGGTGTATGTAAAAAGTTATGAAAGCCCGTTAAGAATAAGAAAATTGTGTCCCTTCAATTTTTCACTAACTGTAATATGAGTTTTTCAACTCTTGGTCTGCACCTAGTATATCTTAACTACAACAAAATATTATGTCATCTTGTCTCATCAAGTCAGAGTTAGCATAGAACGAAATGACTTTCAATAATCAATAGCAAAGAGTAAGTAAAAGTGAAATTCTTCCATCCCTGCTGCTCCTCTACTGACACTAAAGTCAGCCAGGGTCTCTCAGCCACTGTAAACATCGCGGACCCAGGTCTGCTTCAGAGAACAGAAGCTATGTTGGAGATAAGATAAAGAGATCCAAGAGAGCCAATAATAACACTAAATATGGTATTAGCATTAATAGTCTGTGCCAGGCATCATGTTACCATTTTATCCATAGTTTATTCAACCCAGGACTGAACAGACACCTATTGGTCTGATTTTAAGAATGCCTATATAAAACCTGAGGTTCTTGCAGTTAACATGATTAACCTGCTTCAGGAGAAGCAGACATGTGTTGCATTTTTTAAAGGACTAAAACTTGCTCCTACCCCTAAAAATAAATCCACAGACCCTTGCTTGAGAAACATTGACTTAAACAGCTGAAGCCTTCTTCCATGAAATGACTTGCAATTGCAAATCATCACTGCAGAAAGAAAAATTTGTCTTTCTAACTAATAAAAAATATCATTGTAATAAAAACACCAAATTAGGGGAAGTCGGTGTGGCTCAGTGGGTTAAGCGCTCACTTTGCAGCCCTGGGGACCAAGGGTTGAATCCCGGCCCCGGCCCGAGCAGACCCATATGCTGAACTGGGGAGTGCCCCCAGTTCAGTTCTCACCAGGGTGAGACCCTGGCCCAGTTCCTGCCCTGTGCAGCCCTGTGCAGCCCTGTGCCCACCTGTGGAATGCAACTATGTGGAAAAACCGATGATGTGCAACTATGGAGACTGTTCTGGGCCCTCCCCCTTCTCTCTGTCTCTGTATCTCTCTCTCTCTCTCTCTCTCTGTCGAAAACAATAAAAATAAATCTTAAAAAAAAAAAACAATAAAAATAAATCTTTAAAAACACCAAATTAAAAAAAAAACAAACTTTAATTTTTTTATAATTGCCACCACCCCACCCCTACCTCCATCCCTTCAAGAATATTCACCAGGATCTACCTCTGTTTGAGAAACACTTCTCTTAGAAAGTTTTGGAAGCCTCTAAAAGCCATCATTGATGGGGAGGGAGACAGGACAAAAAAATGCAAGATTCTGGTGGTGGTGATAGTGGTGATAGTGATTCTCAACAAAAACAAATTATTTAAAAACGAATTTACTTCCTAAAATAGGAAGTAAATATGTGGACATATGGAGGAAGAAATACTTTTTAAGTAGCTATTTTCTTTTCAGTAGATAGTAGGTGGCTTGATATAACACATTCAGCTATTTTAGAAAATGGTGCCTAGTGAAAATATTTTTCAGCAACAAGACTTGGGATATCTCGATTTCAGCTTCCCCAATTCTTCTCAAATAATTTTATTTGGGGTGACTTGTTTTGGAAATTGAGAGAAAACTGCCTTCTTTTAGCATAAGCAGATTTTGTTTTCCCCTTGGACTGTACAGCTAGCTTCCAGCCATTTCTTGCCTGCTCGGTCCATGGGCAGGTTTTTATTTTTATTTTTTCCCCTCTTGTGGTTCCTACAATAGAAATAATCTTTTTTTTTTTTTAATAGAAAGGAACCCACTCCCTTTTCATAATCTCAGCTACAGATCTGCTTTTGATTCTGTATGTTTCATTTTGTTCCCTGAAGGATAATTTGGAGATTTGAGTAATTAACCCAAGGCTCATAGGAGGCTGTCTTTCGAAAGCAGGCAATTTTGCTGTGGTGGAGTCAGCCGCTGTCAAGCATTAACTTCTTAATAATGAAGCCTTTCAGACCCTGGGCTATGGGCACAAAGATGCACTTGAAGCTAGGGGCTTGGCGGAGTGTAAGCGGACCACTTCCATTCTTTCCTTGGACAAAATAGTCCTCTTGATCTTTGGGTTGGAGCTATTTTTATTTTAGTTCAGTTCTTTTTTGCTTTTTAACTTGGTAGGCAAGTCTTTCACATATATTTTGATCCACTGCTTAACTGTTGCTTTTTTCGAAAGACCTGCAAAAAGACACCCTTCCCAATATCTATCAGCTAGCTTCCCTTCCAGTATATTTCTAATCTATTTTTAGAAGGAGCAGTGACTCAACTCCTCAGCTAAATGGAAGTTTGCTCCTCTGATCACACAGTATACTTCCTGCTATTAGCATGTAATGTCCATTGGAGACAATCATACCCGCAATTAACAAACAAATTAGGATGTATCTTTTCTAGATAAGTCAGATTCACCAGAAATTCAAGGACAGCTACAGCCCTCCCCTCCTAATCCCACTCTCCTTTTTTATGCCCCCTCTCAGGCTCTTAGCAGAGAAATAAACTAGAAATTTTTGTTTTCTGTTTGATAAATCAGTGTATTGTAACTGATTTGGCAAACACCTACTGAGTGTTTATTATGTAACAGACGTGGAAGCCAGCAGTGATCTTTTATCCACTTGTCACCAGGGGTGCAGTGCCAAGGACCTATGAGCTTTGGAAATTATTATAAAAACATTAGCCCTAATATATTTATATTTTTAATGTTTATTGCAAGTATATACACACTTATATTACAATCCTGTAAGCACAAAATTAATAAATAGCTAAATGTCAACCAGCAACCTATTATTTGCAGACTCTGAAAATAATCTCATTACATTTTGAAGCAATTCATAGGATGTTTTTCACTTTTCAAAGATTCTCACATACTCTACTTATAAACAAGATTAGTTTTCCATAGCCAAACAATTTCAATGGTATCTTTCTATTTTAAAAATGATTTCAAATTTCCTTTCAAAAATTTGAATTAAAGTTAAATGTCTAAGTATCAGCATGCTTAATATGGAAAGAGCCTCTGCAGGCATTGAAGTGGCTCTGGGAGAGCAGGTCAGAGGTATAGGGGCGTCAAGAAGGGACCCTGTCCCTTTCAGAAGCTCATGATGCCTAGAGTGCTAGTACACTATTAAAGGAAATGTGAAGGGTATGTGTTAGGGAGCTGTCGTGTTCCTGCTAATACTTTGCTTTTATAAAATAATATTAGGCCCCCCAGTCAGTCTGCATATTGTCTCTGCAACTTGGTGCCCTTTGGAAAATATTAAGACAATTCTCATGCCAACCAGAAAGTCATGTTTTCTGTGTCTTTCTGCTCCTTATATAATGACATTCTTGTCACTTTCCTATCATTCCTCAATTAGTGTCTCACACGATTTTGTGCCAAAAAGGAAAACCACACTCCAGATGTGGTATAACAAGTACAAAGTCTGGCTACCCGACGAGAGTTATGTTTTTATATTAATTCAGCTGCATCATGTTTCCCAAGACTATTTAGATTGTCCTCAATCAAAATACAACGCCCCCCCCACCCCCCCAGGTCCTTTTCACATCAACAGTGCCATGCAGATTGCCCTCAACAGGGACTTGTGAAGGTGGCTTTCTAAATGTCTTTGCATTTATATTTGTTAATTGTAGTTTTGTAATTCACTTTTTCCTCAAAACAAACAAACATTGCTTTTGTTATTCAGCTTAGCTATTGTTTCTCCTCCCAGCTTCAAGCTAGCTTGAAGTTGATAACTCACCTTCTGTATTGTAGAACAAGATTTCCCCAACCTAGGCCATGATCTGGTCTATGACCTATTAGGAACCAGGCCAGACAGCAGGAGGTGAGCGGCAGGCAGGTGAGTGAGCAAACCTTCATCTATATTTATAGTAGCTCCCCATCACTCCCATTATTGTCTGAGCTCCACCGATTCTCATAGGGATATGAAACCTATTGTAAACTATGCATGTGAAGGATCTAGGTTAGGTGCTCCTTATGAAAATCTAATGTCTGATGATCTGAGGTGGAGCTGAGGCAATGACACTAGCACTGGGGAGCTGCTGCAAATACAGATTAACATTAGCATAGATAGAGGTTAGACTGCACAGAGACCATAATAAATCAATTGCTTGTAGACTCATATAAAAACCCTATCAGTGAGTCATAAGTGACAATTAAGCTGCATCTGGTGGCAGATTTTATAGTGGCGAGTTGACATACTTCAATTGTACAGCTGCATGTGGTGGCAGGCTTTGAGTCAGAATCTGACAGTTATTTTAGTCCTCGCATGGGCCATCCATTATTTTAGTTATCATTTCTGTCCGCACCTCCTTCCTGCACTGCACACTTGTCTCAGTTACAGTTTTGTTAAGCCCACAAGCTAACCCTAGCCATAATGTAAAAAACAAATGTCAGTGGAGAGCTTCCTAGAAAAGGGGAAAAGACCTAATGATGAGACATCAGAAAACTCCAACACTGCCAAACAGAAAAAGAAAAAGAAAAAGAAAGCTGCATCTAAAAGAAAATACCAAGAGTCCTATTTAAGTTACAGGTCCATTGCAACAGCTGATTCACATTCTCCAAGCCTGCTTTGTATTAATGTAATATGTGATAACCAGCTATCTAATGAAGCCATGAAACCTTCAAAACTGCTTCTCCACATGGAGACCAAGTAGCCTACCTTAAAAGACAAGCCTTTGGAGTTTAAAAACAAAACAAAAAAACAACAAAAAACTTGAACACAAAGAACAGAAGCAATTATTGAAGGTCAACACTTCTTCAGTATTCACTGATAGCATCATTCTTAGTGGTTAACAGCATTGCTAAAGCTAAGAAGCCCTTTGCTATTGGTGAGGAGTTGATCCTGTCTGCTGCTAAGGACATTTGTTGTGAACTTTTAGGAGAGGCTGCAGTTCAAAAGGTGACACATATTCTACAGCTAGCGCATAACTAGATGCATTGATGAAATAACAGAGGACATTGAGGCACAACTGTTAGGATTAATGAGTCACCGTGGTATGCAATCCAGATTGATGAATCTACCAATGTAGACAACAAGGCAACAATGCTTGTTTTTATGTGATATATTTTTCAGGAGGATGTGAATGAGGATATGCATGAGGATATGTTATGTGCACTTTTGTTGCCAACCAACACCACAGCTGCAGAATTGTTCAAGTCTTTGATTACATATCAGGAAAACTGAACTGGTCATTTCATGTCGGTATCTGCATAGACAGAGAGGCTGCCGTGACCGGACGACTTTCTGGTGTCACTACTCGGGTCAAAGAGTAAATTCTGAATGTGAGTCCAAACACTGTGTCATCCATAGAGAAATACTGGCTAGCTGAAAAATGTCACCTGAACTTAAAAAACATTTTTCAGGATGTGATTAAAATTATCATTAAAGTACATAACCTTAACTCATGTCTGTTCACACCGCTCTGTGAGGAGATGGATGCAGAGCACACATGTCTTCTCTATACACAGAAGTGAGACAGCTTTCTAAAGGTAGATCACTGGCCAGAGTTTCTGAGTTATGAGAGCTACTCCTGAGATTTCTTTTAGAAAAACAGTCAGCACTTGCAGCACATTTCAGTGACACACAATGTGTTACAAAACTTGCTTACTTGTATGACATATTCAACCTGTCCAACGAACTCAATCTGTCACTTCAACAAAGAACGACAACTGTGTTCATGTCAGCAGATAAAGGAGTTGTAATCAAAGCCAAACTGGAACTATGAGGGCAATGAGTGAACATTGGGGTTTTTGACATGTTTCAAACATTAGCAGAGATTTTGAGAGACTGAGCCAGGGCCTTCTTTCTCCCAGCTGGAGAAAGATCACTTATCTCAGCTTTCAAAAGAGTTTGAGCAGTTACTTCCCAACCTAAAAAGACCCCCCAACTGGGAAGGAGTGGATCTCTGACACATTTGTGAATAAGCCAGATGAACTTACTTTATCTGTGATAGAAGAGGATCAATTGCTCGAGATTGCAAATGATCGTGGCCTTCAAATCACTATATGTGCTGGATTAAAGTCAAAGCAGAACATCCTGCAATTGCCACAGAATCACTGAAAAGCCAGCTTCCATTTCCAACATCCTATCTTTGTGAAGCAGGGCTCTCTGCAATGACAGCCACCAAAACAAGATTAGGAAATAGATGGGACATAAGCAACACATTCTGGGTGTCATGGTCTCCCATCCCCCCCCCAGATGGGACTGTCTAGTTGCAGGAAAACAAGCTCAGGGTTTTCCCACAAGTTCTGCATTATGGTGAGTTGTATGATTATTTCATTATATAATACAATGTAATAATAATAATAATAATAGAAATAAAGTACACAATAAATATAATGTGCTTGAATCATCCCCAAATCATGACCCCATTTCCACCCCCAAGTCCGTGGAAAAACTGTGTTCTATAAAACCAGTCCCTGGTGCCAAAAAGATTGGGGACCATGTTGTAGAGGACAGAGATGAGAACGTATGTGTGGGGAAAGCCGGGATGGCTCAGTGGGTTAGGTGCTCACTTTGCAGCCCCGGGGACCGAGGATCGAATCCTGGCCCCGGCCCATGCAGACCCATATGCAGAACTAGGGAGTTCCCCCGGTTTGGTTCTCAACGGGGTGAGACCCCGGCCCAGTTCCTGCCCTGTGCAGCCCCTCACCTGCCTATGGAATGAAACTATGTGGAAAAACCAATGATGTGCAACTATGGAGACTGTTCTGGGACATCCCTCTTCTCTCTGTCTCTGTTTCTGTATCTCTCTCTCTCTGTCAAAAATAATAAATATAAATCTTAAAAAAAAAAAAAAGTTTTAAAAAAGAACGTATATGCATAGAAAGGGGGACTACACCCTAGGCCCTATGACAAAATCATGTCAGCTCCTGTGGGTAATTTGTTCAAACAGCTACAAAATCCAACAATGGCATAATTCTCTATTTTGTCAGTGGAGGGACCACGGATTATTTCTTTAATGTTTTACTGAAATGATGACAGTCTGATTTTCAACAATCATTTAGGCAGGACTATTGCTTCTATAGTTTCCATTTGCAGTTTAATATTGTATGTCACATAATTTCAACATTATAAGACCCAGGACTCATATGTACTAACTCATTATTTCTTATAGAGACAAAATGTCTGAGTTTAGGGCAATAAATTTCAATTTATGTGACACTAAAGAACCAGTAAAAATAATGGCACTATATCATTGTGGCATAACTATAAAGTTGGATGGGACCTGAACAGCTCATTTCATTGTCCCTCTGCCTACAATGAAGTCATGCCACAGGTCTGTCTTCATTTCCTTTAGGTCCACCTTTGTCTATCTCCTTCAGAATGTTACATAAATGACACCATTTTCAGAGTTGTATTAGACGTTCTAATTTTTAAAGTTTAAAGAACAATATCCAATTTGCTGTGCCTTGTTTGGTTTTGCCTTTTGGCCTGGATCTAAAGTAACTGGAACTCTGTGAAGTATGTAATGGCTTTGTGACATGCAAAGAAGTGTGGGTCCTGCTCCAGATGAAAGGACTCAGGAACTCAGGGAAGGCACCATATCCCCTGGCCATGTTAATTAGCGATGCCTGTTGCTAATCAGTCTTTGGAAATATTTTAGCTTGATCACAAAAGTGATTTGTGATGCCCAGAATGGGAGGAAATAACAACACCCTAGCTTTATGAATCTAACAGAAAAGGACTTTTTCTTTTTTACAGAATCATTTTTATAGTCTAGATTTCTTTCAAAACCAGAACAACAGAACATAGAAATCAAGCCTCTGTAATTTAAAGTGAATTATGGAAATGTGTTTCTCTTTTCCCAGTTGTCTCAGTCAATTCAATATTCTTATCCTTCAACAAAACCCTTACTATTATTAGCTGAAAACATGAGTTTATAATCATTTTTGAAAATTCTGTGGATTTCATCCATGGAATTTATTTGCTCTTAAATACTATCTTTCCCCTGAGGGACTCATCACTCATTTACACATCTAAAAAGTAAATAATGTGCCATTAACTGGAAAAATAAATAAAGCTTCCAATTAATAGCACCAGAATATATTCTCATTCATTCTCTCTCTCTCTCTCTCTCTCTCTCTCTCTCTCTCTCTCTCTCTCTCTCTCTCTCTCTCCTTCTAACCAAAAAAAGCATTTGGAAACAGAATACTTTAAAAGGAAAAAATCAGAACTTGTTTTTCAATGAGTTGAGAACAACAGGCACCATTGTAGCCCAAAGCAAAGATCTTACACACAATTCAGGAGGGGAACATATCCATATGAAACCATGATATGTAAGCTCAAGATTTAGTTAAAATATTCTTCGGTTCCAGATGGACCACAATTTCTATTTCCAAATTTAATCCTGACATTTTTTTTAAGACCTCGGTGTTCTGATAAATTAAAAATTCTGCTAGTAATCATTTTAACGAGAAATTGGGGGTATAAAGAAAATTCTTCCTAGCATTCTCTGGGTTGGGGAGAATAAGACTCAATCTCGTTTCATCAAAAGAGTATATAGGTCAGGACCTAGCTCTTCATAAAGGACAGCATGAATCCTATCTTGTGTATGGCAACTATATCAAAGGACAGGCATTCCCACTCATATAATCACTAATCTTATAAGCATCTCAGGGGTACAAATGATTGACTCCATCTGTGTTGATTGATGCTGGCTATGCTGGGCTTCCATGGGGACAGGGTAGAAGCAAAACTACTGAAGCTGACAGAATTTTTCTCATAGAGGACCAGGGATGATGTTAAGAATTGTAATATCTAACTCTACATCTGTGAACATATGTATTCCTAACAATATCAGGAAGTTACATGAATATATCTATCTTACAAAGAAGGGAACTGAGACACAAAGAAGTTAAGCTATATCCCAAGTGTAAACAATTATTTTGAGCCCAAGTGAGTTATTCAAAAGATATATAATGTAAGGCATATATTTAATTTAAAATAATCTGTCGTCAAAGTAATAAAAACCAATAAGACCAATTTATTAATATATTTTCTTTAGTTCAGTGTATCCCAAATATTATCATTTCAACAGGAATATAAAAATTATTAATGAGGCATTTAACATGTTTAAGTTCTTTGTAATGCACCATGTAATTTACATTTATAGCACATCTCAGTACAGACTAGCCATGTTTCAAGTACTTGATGTCTACCCAACTTGAGTCAACTTTCTAACTGTACTCATTTTACTACAAGTGATGTGTCTTGCCCTGCAGTATATTCCTCTCTGCTTTAGAAGCAACTTCTAAGCACAGAACTGTAGTTGAGAAGGGGATTAGCATGTCGTTTCTGGGAGAATGGGAGGAATCAGACCCCTTCAACCAGATGGAGCCTCTGTGGATGTTAGAATAAGGCTGGCTCTGAGATGACTGGGCCCTTCAGGTTGACAAGAGCAGCCTCAATTTATCCCCTGAGGTCATGAGCTCCACAGCCACACATCATGGGCCTGTATCTCCTTCTGTCAAGTTCTGTGTGGGCTCCCGGAGAAGAGTGTAGGCTGGGAGGGCAGTGAACATGGCAGAGGCTGCCCCTGAAGCCTTGTTGAGTATGTGCACTGAGTGAGGTTAGACAGGCCCACCGTGGGTGTTTCCATCAGGAGGGAAGTGAAAGCAGGACCTTCAGGAGGCCTGTCAAGGGTAGCCCTGGCCAGTGGGAGACGGTTGTGGGCACAGAATGATGATCCCTGTGCTGATTACTGTCAGTATAAAAAAGGCAGAAAGGAAGGCTGCAGTCCTCAGCTCCCTGGGCTGTGTGAGTTATATGTGTTTTCTTTACTTCTCTCTTTCTAAAGACAGTCCGTTCTAGGGTCACAGGCTCAATCTCTCATGTATTTCATTACCTTTTTGATCATAAAAACTCAGTCTTTGGTCCACCTTCTGGGTAGATTAGAAGTGGTTCTTTCCACCACCTGAGGTCTTGCCTCTGGAAGGAGAGGGCTACAGGGAAGCAAATGCTCTAATGGGTCACGTGGGCTTCAGAAGATGGCAGGCTGTGCAGTAGCCAGGTGACTGGTGTGGTCTCCCTCGTGTCCTGGGGACAAGCGTGGTCACCCTAGTGTCCTGGGTGGCCAAGGGTTGACTAGTGTGTATGTGTATGTGTATGTGTGGGGAAGGGGGAATCACAGTGGTATAAGAGGGTTCCTTCGAGTCTTAGAGACCAGGACCTGTTACTGGGCAGTCATCTAGGTTATGCCCAACAGGTGCACACTTCTTCCATTCTGCTGGAAAGTTGTTTCAGAAATGACAGGCTCTCCCCAGTCTCTATCTCCACAGCCTTGCTCAGGGTTATAGATAGAGGGTGGGAGCAGGAAGGACAAGATCAGGGGGGAGATGTTACATAAAGATTTCTGTATCCTGAAGAAAACATTTTCCCATAGAAATCATAAATCAGTATTTTTCAATCTTTTTTACCATAATTCACTGTAGGGAAAAAAAAAAAAAAGCATCTAAATCGGCACAAATATTTGAAAAAAACCATTTGGTAATATCCACTATCACTGAACTTCCAGTACCCATTGACCCAGCAACTCCACCCCTAGGGATATACCCAATAGGGGTGTGCATGTATGTCTACCAAATAGAAACATACTAGAAAGTTCATGGCAATACTAATCTGTAAGAGTAAAATAGATTAAACATCCCAAATGTTATCCACAGGAAACTGATTTAAAAATGTATGTGTGGTCATCCAATACTCAGATATAGCAGTGGTCCCAATCTTTTTGGCACAAGGGACCGGATTAATGAAAGACAATTTTTCTATGAAGGATGGGGGAGGAGGTGGGGGCGGGGTGAAGCTCATGCATAGTTCACAGTAGGGTTTCAGCTCCTATGGGAATCTAGTTCTGCTGCTGATCTGACAGGAGGCAAAGCTCAGTCAGTAATAGGAGTGATGGGGAGCAGCTGTATATATAGATGAAGCTTCATTCCCTTGCCCATTGCTCACCTCCTGCTGTGGGGCCAGATTCCTAACAGCCCACAGACAGGTATCCGTCTGCGGCCCAAGGGTTGGAGACTCCTGATATAGTATATGCATCATATGCAATAGGGGAATGAGAATGAGCAAACTACAACTATATTGATGGTTCTCTGAAAAATAATTTTTAGTAATTGAAGCCAGACACAGAAGAATACATGCTACATCATTTCATTTACACAAAGTTAAAATACAGGCAACAGTAATCTATTGCATTAAATGTCAAGCTACTACATTATATATTGCAACCTACAACACACAGCACATATATAACAATAAAAGGGTAATGAAACAGTTCTTACATTTATTATACTTGTATGTGGTACACTCTGACTTATTTCTTATTGTTTTTCCAAAGCCTAGATGCCAGTCACTTAATGAGTTTTATTTTTTTAAAGATTTATTTTTCTTGTTTTTGACAGAGAGAGAGACAGACAGAGAGAGAGAGAGAGACAAACAGAGAGAGACAGAGATAAGGGGAGGGCCCAGAAGAGTCTCCATAGTTGTACATCAAATTTTGATATAATTTCATTCCACAGGTAGGTGCAGGGCTGCACAGGGCAGTAACCAGGCTGGAGCCTCCCACATGGGAAGCACACCTGGGGTGGGAGTCAAACTGGGACCTCGCGCATGGGAAGCTCATTCTGACAAGAACCAAACTTGGGGCACACCCCAGTTCAGCATATGGGTCCTCACAGGCTGGGACCAGGATTTGATCCTTGGACTCCAGGTCTGCAAAACGAGTGCTCAACCCACTGAGCCATCCCAGCTTCCCCTGAGTTTTATTATTTTTAATAGATTGTGCATATGTAGTTATTAATGCATGTTAATGCATTATGTAATGCATAATGTTAATGCAGAGTACAGTGCATAGTTTAGTCTCTCTAAGCCTCAGTTTCTTCCTTCATAGAAAGGATAATAATGGTACCCATCTCCTAGGGTAGCTGTGAGGATTGAATGAATTAATCCATGATAAGTATGTAGCATAATGCCTTGCACAGGTTCACACACACATGCATACATTCACACATATACTTTTATTAGTAGTTTTATTTCCAAATACTTCCAGGTCTTTCCTTGGGCAAATAAATCTTTTCAATCTCTGTTTAATACCCATGGATAATGTGAACTAATGTAGTGGAGACTTAGAGGTGGCCCATTACTCCAGAGAAGCCAGGTTCCTAGTGATGAGGACTTCTGGGATTTCCATCTAGAAGTGGGCTTCTTTATATTGTTACTGTGTTCCCACATCATGTTCCACTAGGCTATTTTCTTATCTAAGCTGGTCTTCTAGGCAAGGCCTAAAGCATTTGAGCATGTACAGTGTAACTGTATTGGCACAATCCTTGTTTTTAAAAAGTCATCTGAGCTTGGGAAATGTTGGCCACAGCAAAGAGCAACCCTCTTCTTTGGCCAGGGGGTCTGACCAGCCCCCATTGCTTCCTCCAACAACAAGGGCTTTATGCTCTCATGCAAAAAGACCAGCTGTCAGCTTAAATTTCCCTAATCCAGCCAGATCCCAACTGGGCCCATCAACAGTAGTTATCTGGAGGAAGCCCATCTGTGAAATGCAGCAGTGCCCTTACTGGAATGACATGTCATAAAAATTAGTTTGGGCACTAATCTAAGGAAGCTTTGTGCTGAGTCCAGGGACTGTGAGGTCTCACGTGGTGTCTTTTTTGCCAAAGAGCTGGACCAGATGAGCAGTACAGACCCTGAAAATATACCAAGCGCCCCTACCTCCTGTACCTCCCATGTAGTGCTGTCCTCTCGGTGGGGAAAGAAACTTATCCGCTCCCTCAGTCCTATTATCCAGGCAGCTGGTCAGCTGGTTGCCCTGTCACGCAAAGGTACTGTATGATGGATGGATAGAAATACCTCATATCGCTGGGAGTGGGGGTGGGGTGGGGGTTTGTAGTTGTGGCTGCTGCTTTTTAGCTTCAAAATTATATTATGAATGCATGTTGGCCCCATTTGTTTAAAAATGGCACATAAACTCCTACTAAGAAAGAGTCTTCTAGTGTGAGTTGCCCCTCTCACTTCCGGAAGAACAGGTGCTCCTAAAACACGTTTTTTTTGTCCTAGTGATGAAAATAAAAAATGTAGACTCATTTTGCTGTATTTAATGACCCAGGTGCCATTTTCCCCCATCAGACCTCCTATCCTGACCTCCTGACCTGTTTGCTTCCTTTCAATTTAAACCACACTCTCCTCCTACCTTCTTTTCTTTTCTTGGACTCTTCCTTTTAGCCCCCATTACAGGACCCTGGAGAGACTCAGGGGATAAGTGGTCAACAGTGTGGCAGGGGTTGCCAGCTTTCTCCTCCCGGGCTAGGTGGGCATGGTGAGAATTGGGAGAAGGCCTGCACTACGGCCCCAACTTCAAGGATCCTATAGCACGGGGGCAGGTAGAAAGTGGTTCTGCCTCATGTAAAGACCGCCAATTATCCATGGCAGAGTCTGTTTGCATAAAGAGGGCACCAGCATAGCAAGAGCGTGAGATGGCCTGTCCAACTCCACAAGCAGTGTCTGCGATCTGATTTCCACAGCTTCTCCACGTTTGAATCACAATTATTCAGTTTTCCAAATGATTTTTTTTAACTTAATTTATTTATTGTTTTTGACAGAGAGAGAGAGATACAGAGTCAGAGACAGAGAGAACGGGGAGGGCCCAGAACAGTCTCCATAGTTGCACATCATTGGTTTTTCCACATAGTTTGATTCCACAGGTGGGTGCGAGGCTGCACAGGACAGGAACTGGGCCGGGGTCTTGCCCCGGTGAGAACTGAACTGGGGGCACTCCCCAGTTCAGCATATGGGTCCACACAGGCCAGGACCGGGATTTGATCCTCGGTCCCCGGGGCTGCAAAGTGAGCACCTAACCCACTGAGCCATCCCGGCTTCCCCTCTAAAAGGTTTTATTAATCAGGTTTAATAAAAAGTCATAGTATAAAACCTTGTTAATTTTTAAACAATTTTACATTTTTACTGTCATTCCCACACTAACCAGTATCACAGAATCAATGGGAATGATATAAAAGATAGAAGAAAA
>PVKE010030561.1:0-19549 GCA_004027555.1 Craseonycteris thonglongyai
TAGTTTCACTCCACAGGTAGGCACAGGGCTGCGCAGGGCAGGAACTGGGCCAGGAGCCTCCCATATAGGCCCTGGCAAGAACTGAACTGGGGGCACACCCCAGTTCAACATGTGGGTCCGCATGGGCCAGGACGGGGATTCGATCCTCGGTCCCCGGGGCTTCAAAGCGAGCACTTAACCTGCTGAGCCATCCCAGCTTTCCCTCTTCACTCTCTTGATGGTGTCTTGAAGCACAGGTTTAATTTTGATGAAATCCAATTTATTTATATTTTCTTGTACTTGTAGTATTATATCTAATAAACCATTGCCTAATCCAAGGTCACAAAGATTTGCATCTGTGTTTTTTTTCCAAGAGTTTTATAGTTTTAACTCGTACATTTAGGATTTCCATTTTTGTATATAATGTAATAGAGTGTTCTAACTCCATTCTTTTGCATGTGGTTATTCAATTTTCTCAGCACCATTTGTTGAAAAGACAATTATTTTTTTCACTGAATTGTCTTAGCACCCTGTTGAAAATCTCGTAACTAAATGTGAGGGTTTATTTCTGGCTTGCAGCTCTACAGACCTATATGTTCATATATTTATACTTGTCTTTTATCCTACAAAGATTTATTAAGCGTCTTTATATGCTAACCATTGCTCGACGTGGCCATGTTACTTGTTTTGGGGAACCAAACCATTTCTCTTGAAGATCAAATCTTCTTTTAGAAACTGATTCTAACAGGATATAGCATCTCTTTTTCTAAATGAGAGAGATATAAAGTGATTACCTTTTCTAGCCAAACCTATAAGGCAATTTTATCTATATCAGATTTGTACACAATCTTTTGGCAAGTTATCATTTGTCCAACTATATAAATGTTCAAAACTCTGAGTGCATTTTTGAAGGCTTGGGAAAATTAAAATTGGTCTGGGAAAGCCCAGTGAGCATATTGAAAATGAGATTAGTTTTAAAGTGGGAGGAGGACCTACACCCGTGATGGAGGTGTGGAGGGGCCCATGTGCAACATGAGTGGTCCAGGAAGCTGACGAGTCTAGTTGCTGGCCACAGTAAGGCCAGAAGGAAATGGTCAGGGAGCTGTTGGGTTGGATTCCTGTAATCCTGCTTTCAGATTTTATTTTAGGACCAGTCCCTTGCTAGAGTAAAGCTACAAAGAGAAAATGGTGTTTACACATCATGACTTATTTCTGGGTTTAGGATGTCCTAAAGGGGGCAAGAATTTTATATAATGGTGGTGGCATCTGGTCTCCAGGTAGAGATTGTAGTTGTAGGAATTGAAGGAAGAGGCCAAAGAAATGTAAACTTAGCAGAACTTGGTGATTATATAAAATAATTAAAGATGATTCCAGTGTTATAACTTGAGGATAACTATACCAGTGCTTACTGTAAAGACCAAGGTAAGAAGAAATGGTTTATAAAGATAATTAACTTTGATTTTTACTATGTGTATTGCCAAAATCTTAAGGTGATTTATAAGATCCCAACTTAACCTTTAGATAGTATATCAAGTCTGGTATACAGGAGCTTCCAACAATTCCAACAAACACAGTTGATTACCTTTTTATAGGTACCTATTCATTTTTGAAACCCATATTGTAAAATGAAATTTCAGTGTCTTAATTTTAAAAGTTAAGCCAGGCATGTCCAACCTGCGGCCCAGGATGGCTTTGAATGAGGCCCAACACAAATTCTTAAAATATTATGAGAGTGTGTGTGTGTGTGTGTGTGTGAGAGAGACCACCCCCCCCCCACACACACATACTTTTTGTTAGCTCATCACCTAACGTTAGTGTTGGTGTATTTTATGTGTGGCCCAAGACAATTCTTCTTCCAGTGTAGCCCAGGGAAGGCAAAAGATTGGACACCGCTGGGTTAAGCAATGGTTTTATTTTCTTTACTTATATGAATAGTGTGAAAAATATTTCACTTGGTCAATGATTTTTGAAAGGTTTAAGAAGGGTACCTAGATTCCATGGTTTGTTATTGCCATTAGCAATATTATTGTTTTCAGGGAGGAAAAAAATTTTAATATTTACTACATCAAAAAGTATAGTCTATTTAGCAATATAAATAAGTTTCAGTTGCTCAAAATGGTTGTGTCTAAACATTAAAATTTGCATGTTTTAGAAAATGTATTTTATGTTGAAACAGTGTGTTATGCTTATTTATGTAACCATCATAAAATTTCTTTCAGGAATTGTTCCATCTTCAGTTGTCCTGACCTCTTTCCAGGTGATGTCAAGAGTTTTTCTAATATGGGCAGTAACACATAGTGTCAAAGAGGTAAGTGTTTGTACTAAAATAAAATAGTATCAGCACTAACAAATGGTAGTCAACTTTTCTTTCTCATATGTGTGTTACAGCTATATAGGGAACTCCATGTCATATCAATGTAGCCCAGGTAAAATTTATATTCCCTGTAGGAATTGGGTTACTAGGAAGAAACATTCCCCAAATATGCAGTATTGTTAAAGAGAAGACTGATTAAATGAAAAGTCCTGCAATCTTATTTCCCATGAATATTTGGATGGTGTGTGCATGTGGTTTGCAATTCAGTTATATTGTTCTAGTCTCTTGTTTGTACCCAGCACACTCAGCTCTGGGCAACTGCGTCCTTGTCGTGGGGCCATTGTGGGAGTTGGGGGCAGGGGCATTAATTAATTCCCAGAACAGTGTAATTTTTATAAGACTAGGAGAAACAAGTTTGTTTTTACCCAGCCCACCAGGATTAATGGAATTCCCAAATGTACTGAGGTGAGTCTAGTGGATCTGGGAGGGGAGTGTTCATCTTGGGACCTGGGTAGTAGATACACAGGCAGAGCCAGGGATACTTCTTAGAAGAACTGGGGGGTGGGTGGGGGAGCCATCATTACAGTGGGTGTAAATTCACAACTAAGCTTTCATTTTCTGGTATTGAAGAAGGGGGTTGTCTTCCTGTATGTTAAGTTGTTAAGCTAGATTATTATTTTTGTTACATTCATGTGGAATTTGCAGAAGCACAGGCCTTCTTTTTTAAAGCTCTATCCTTGAAAATGTCTGAACTTTCTATGCAAGAAGAATGTATAACAATCAAATACTTTTTTTTTGGAGTGATCACATTCCTTTAAAAAGAAAGCTTAAATAAAAACAGGCAAGTACCGTAAATCCCAATGTATTATAGCATACTGCCCTTTGTTCTCACTTTTGTTTATGGAGTAAGGAAAAGTTACTTTATTTATACCATGTAACCTCTTCATTCATTTCAAAGTTCATTTTACAGATCATCATTTTAGCCTGCCTTTCTTCCTTCCTTACTTTCATGTATACACTACTTTTCCTTTTAAAAACAACTCACAGTTTTAACTTTACAGCAGTCTCAAGTGACCTGTTTCTTTCTAATATTAACTCATTTACATTTTTAAATAGGTAATTATGTACTTTCAGTAATTAAATGTTAGGTAAGTGAAGACAGAAAGAGTACTATATCAACTATGCAGTGTTTAACCTCTGACAATACAGTCAGCTATTCACTGTCTAGGACTGTGCTGGTGCCCCAGCTGATAGATTATTCCTGGCCTCTGCTTCTCCTTTTCTGCTGCAGGGACCACTTCTCTGCTTTTCGGCCCTTCTGACAAACAGGGTAGCGAGTAAATCAAAATGCTCACTATTCAAGCCAAAAACTCTGTTAGCCATCTTACTGTTAGCAGCAGCATTTGTCAGGATTTTGGGGGCAGATCATTAAGAATGCTTGGCCTAAAAACATGTAAATGTCTGTGTATTACAGGCACATGGACCCAGCCATTGACCTCAATAACTGCACTGCCTGACAGATGGATAGACTCAACATTTAGACAGTTTCACATATAGGGTCATATTTGAGCTTCCAAGTAATTTGTTGTATACTTGTTACATTTGCATATTCACAGTTGCTTCTCTGTAACCAAATTTACTCAGTGTCTACTGCATTAACATACCATTTTCTGAAGAATGTGGTAAGTGAATTTGATTGCCCTCCTGCCACCTCTTGGTGATGCTTTGATATGTACCCTATTGATAAGTTGATTTGTTGCTGCTGTTGCAGGATCATGGTTCTTTTCTCCTCTTCCCTGTTCTTGGAGCAGAACTCATTCATCGTTTTGCTTTCAGCGCTCCATCCCAAGTCTTTGATAGCTAACTTGAAAAGCCTGTTGTGGTGGCATCTCAGAGGCAGCTCGGCTGTCTCTCACCTGTTTCTCAGCCCCTTCTCTTGGCCATATGCAGTTTTCCCACCTTACCGTTTTGTATTAGCTATAACTCAGATTGTTCTGTACAAGATTACACATAACTTTCCTGTTAAATGTACATTCTTTTGTTTCCTGAAACATCTTTAAAATGTTATCTTTATTTTCCTTATATTCAGTTCTGTTTACTTCAATAGTGGGGACCACATAACAAATGCATAAGGAAATTTACCTCAGAAATAACAGCTTATTATCATATATCTCACTTTGTTACAGTAATATTCAAATTCTTTTCATACTGCTCTACTTTTCATTTTCAGTTTCTTTTGACATCAGAGTCCCCTCTGCAGTGGCCAAGACACTTCATGTTCACAGCATTACATTTGGATTTGGAATCTGGTTCTCCCCTGTATGGGCAGCTCCCTTTTTCCATGCTCATTCCCTTGTTTTTTGATAATTGCACATGTTATGTTAAAGGATAGCCTCTATGAGGCCTGTCCGGAAAGTATCCAGCCATGTAACTTGTTGTTATATTGACAATGGCTGGAAGTTTTCCAGACAGCCCTCATACACCTTCCCTTTTTTCATATTTGAGTTGTATTTCCTTCTAAGAGGCCCTCCTTACTTGTCATTTTAATTCTGTGCCTCACTGAATGCTAGTTCCATATTGTTGCCATGTACGTTATAGATGTACATGGTAAAGGTACATTAAAAGGTAATTAGATGATTTTCTTTTATGACATATAAGGATCCACCCATCAGCTAATGTGATACCTTGATTGGCAGGATATCAAAGACAAAATTGTGATCTGTGTTCAGAAGGTTTTCCTTGATCTAACATAGCAGGTAACCTTCCCACCTTTTTTCCTTTTAAAGAGGCCATACATATGAGCAGAGTAAAGCTCCTGGCAGAAACAACAAGCTCAGGGGAAGGAGGACCTGGGAGAAACAAGGGGCTCAGTTTCACATGACAAGTCTAGCAATTCTAGCTGAGCTCTTTCCTTTCCAGTTTTCCCACCTGTCTCCCAGACCTGAGCTGGCTCCCCCCATCCCTTAGCTGGCCGGCCACTGCTGTGCCACACCGGGCCTTACCGGGCGACTGTCCTCATCCTGCGTCTGGGTCTGTTCTTTCTCTTCACATTAAAGTGACGCAAGACTGGCATTTTTCAAAGTGAACTGCAGTGAGAAATACCACGTTCCATCCCTCCCTTCAAAAACAGACATGTTTACAGGGCACATATTCTTCCTTGTCCAAAAGTAGCTAAGCTGAGCCCAGATTCCTGGACACCCAGTAGGCCATTGTACTTTTCCTGGCCCAGTCTTCCTTGAAGGAGCTACTCCCAATTCCTTTCCTGACTTCTTAGTGTGAGAGCAGAAGTCCCTGGTATGAAGTCGTTGAGAAGGAAGTTAGTTGCTAGTCTCTCACTGTGGCTTTAACCCAAGTGCAGTGAACACCATCAATACCAGGCATGTCCAACCTGTGACCCTAGATGGCTTTGAATGAAGCCCAACACGAATTCTTAAAACATTGAGATTTTTTGTTTACATACTATTTTTAGCTCATCAACTATTGTTATTGTTAGTGTATTTTATATGTGGCCCAATACAATTCGTCCAGTGTGGCCCAGGGAAGCCAAAAGTTTGGACACCGCTGGTCTACACTTTACTAGGGGTAATTTGCATAAAATAGAACTATACTTGGAATGCTGAGCCTTCTTTTTTTTTAAAGATTTATTTTATTGAATTTTGACAGAGAGAAACAGAGACAGAGAGAGACAGAGAGAAGGGTGTGTGTGTGTGTGTGCCTTCTTTCTCACCCTTTACCACCATTGGAGAAAGGAATGTTTTCCAGCTTGCCTCTGGAATGTTCTGTGAGTTCTGATTTCACCAGTCAGCTGTCTCCCACCTCTTTTTTGGCATGCTGCTGGGTTTTGTGACACTTAATCTGCCATTCTTGTCAGCTTCCCAGCAAGATGCTTACAAAAAGCTTGTAGTCAGTATTCAAAAAAGATAGTAACCTCCAATTTTTTATCATTATACTGGTTTTTTATTTATTTCTACATTATAGTTCACAGGGGGCTTTATTAAAATATATTGTGATCATTCACTCTTGATAACTGTTCCTTGAGCTAGGTTGTAACCTCCTCCATTTAGAATTTGGAAGCTAGAGAGGCAAAGTGACTGTTACACATCCAACAAACGGCAGAGTTGATTTCCCACTGCATCAGTTTCCTTCTCACCCTTTAGAGATGTGCTGGAAGTCCAGCCTTAGTTTTCATGTGCTAGCCATGCTTTCTCTATCCCGTACGGAGTGGAAAACCTCTGTCTCAGATCCAGAAGCACTTTTCCTCTTCTGTCACGCCACATGTGTACTGAGACAAGGTTCTCCAGTGCACTCACTTGTACATGCAATGTGCACATCAGTTGTGGGCCCAGTGTGCTTGTCAGCAACACTTCGCCCATTTGCTCTTCTGTTTTTTTAGTGCTCAAGTGGCTCTGTGATGAACCCCTCCAATTCATTGGCCTTTTTCAATGAAAGTTTCAAGACTGTTTTTCATATTGGGGTTATGAAGCATTTGGAACAGAATTACCCAGAAAGCTTATTGAAAGTGCACATTCCAGGGATGCCGGGATAGCTCAGTAGGTTGAGCACTTGCTTTGCAACCGCAAGGTCCAGGGATCAAATCCCATCCCCAGCCCATACAAACCCATATGCTACACTGGCACAACTGGTAACTGCTGGGATGGCGGTGAAGGTTCTCACCTCCCATGCGGGAGGCCCCCAGTTCAGTTCCCACCCCACGTGGCCCCACATCCACCTGTGTGGAATGAAACCATGTCACAACTAATGATGTACAACTATGGAGACTGCTCTGAGCCCTCCCCACTTCTCTCTCTGTCTATCTATCTATCTATCTATCTATCTATCTATCTATCTATCTATCTATCTATCTATTTATCTCTCATCTTCTCTCAAACAGTAAAATTTTTAAAGAAGCACATTACAGGTTTCACCCACACTTAGGAGTAGAGCCAGAGAATCGTTATTGTTATTAAGCTCCTTAGATAATTTTATGAATTATAAGGTTTGAGAAATGCCCTAAGATTTGTGCTCTTTTATTTGACCTTTTTTTCTTCTCTTGGTTTTACTTCATACTTTTACTTAATTTACTTGATTTCTTATCAAATCTCACCATCTCTTTCCAAGTCCAAGAGCCATAATTTCATTCATGAAGAATGAAAGTCTTAGAGGAATATTGCACTGCCAAGTAAAGGTACTGTGTATTTTCTGGTGCCTTCTCAAAAATACACTGTCTGCTGAGCTGAGGCTCAGGTACATGTAAGAGGAAGCTTGAGAGGCCCACCTTGAAGGCAGAGGAAGATCTGAAATCACAGCACTGAAGAAGCAAAACTAATTTTCACTCATTTGTTTTTGAGAGTCGTAAGGAATCCAGCTGTTGCACTTTGGGAGGTGGGTTGCTGCGAGGGACTCTGTCCTGGGCGTGTGCTTCCTGTGGCCTGGCCAAAACCTCTAGGCAGGCCATTTAGGAGGCATCTCCACCTGAGGAAGTGCTGTGCAAACACCCCTCTTTCTGGGGTTTCTCAAGAGGTGTTACCTTCCTTGAACAGTTTTATTATTTTCTAGGTAATTTGAACTCAGTATTCTAGAACATGGAGGCTTACCATCCATAACTTATGTGAAGGATTGATAAATATTGACTTGGACACTTATCCTGTGGCTTAGGACACAGTGCTTCAACTTTCTGCGTCTTGTTTTTCTCATTTGTAAAATGGTAATGCTAATATCTGCCCTGCTTATGTCAGAATTTTTGTGAAGATTAGGTGAAAAGAACATATGAAAACAGTATTTAGAAGTCATGCTCTCTAGCATGGGATTTTTTTGGTGAGCAGCTTCTGAAATCCCTTACAAAACAGTTTCACTTCAGAAGGGATGCTACTTCCTTCGTAGCTGGAACACAGTCTTGGTTCATTTCCTCTGCTTTTTCACTCTAACTCCCACACTCCAGTGCAATGCAGCCAAAGCAGCTTTTTCCCTGCCGGTCCTCCAGCTGGGTTCATAGTGTGCACACTCTTGCCACCTCTTGAGGTTACTTCTCACACTAGCGCCCTCCCTGTGGCTGCACACGCTTCTTGTCCCTAATGGTTCTCCAGGAACATGGCATTTTGGTGAGGCAGGAAGGGTGTTTTCTTATCCCCATCAATCAGTTGAGGAGCTGAAGTGCTTTGGCTGGGGCACCTCATTTCTCCCCAGGTACTGTGCTTGGACCAGAAGTCACACCACTCTGTCTTCTAGCCCACTGCCCTTTCCACAGGGACCTTCCATCTCAGGTAGCACAGTCCCCTGAGATACATTCAATACCTTTTGGCCCCCTTGAATGCTGAATGTCTAAAATTCTCCGCCCTATTCCAGCTACTCCCTTACTTTGCATTTTAAATAGTTCTGGAGGTGGATTTGCATCACTTTCACTTTTAAAATTAGCACCTCTCCTAAGAGAAGAAAACCTTATTATTTGAATGTTAATCAGACAGTGTCAAACTTTAGACAACTCCTAGATAAATGCCGCAGAACTTGAATATCTCCTCTACATCTGTTAATAATGGACACTTAAAGATAGTGTTACTTTTCTCCTAGCTAGGTGGTTCATTTTGCCATTGCCTATATTGAACATAGGTGATTTGGGCAAAATCAGATTATTTTTCTGTCTGTCCCTTTCCAACATTTTCTTGGTCTGTGTGTAAAGACTTTATTTTAGAATATTTAAAAATATTTAGATCCTTTTAGGTTCAGTGTAGGTTCACTTCTGACATCCATGTTACATCTTGCTCCCATTGTCTTAATTCTCTTGTAGCCCTTGAAACTCCACTGAATTTCATTACTGTTCTTTGATAATTAAATCAGTTATGTTAAAAAAAAAAAAAGCAATCAATAATAAACATCTTAAACCATGCAGGCCAACATTACTACCACTTCCTACAGAACATAGCCCTGTTTGCCAATTAATAACTGACTAGGTTCCAAACTCTACAAAAATCAGGAAATTGGTTTCATTTGTCTTCAATGCTAATCTTTCTCTCCTCTGTACTCTCCTCCTGCTGGTGACCCTGCTCCATAAGTACCCCTCCTTGAAGCTTAGTATTACCTTTTCTTTTGATTTCTCACCCCAGGGGCTAAATCTGACATCCACGTTCTGGTTGTCAGTTCCAGCATGAGAGGGAGCAGTTATACCCAGCAGCCTCTCCGGAAGGCTGCACAGTTTCTTCAATTGGGGGACTCTCCCTGGGGTGGCAGATGCCCTGCCAACTTCCAGCTTGAGCCCTATTGGCTTCTTTTTCCGCTGCCCCAGAATCTCCAGATCTTAGGTTTTTCAGCACATTTTTAAATATAGTTTGTCTTCTAAAATATTATGCTAAAGTTCCCCCAACCCCCATTTAATTGAGGTTCTGGATGTAGGGGTCTCCTACATTGCTTCTGTTTCTTACAATGAAATTTCTGACAGATAAGTTAATTGTTGCAGCATATCCTCTTCAAGTATGTTTTTATACTATTAGGTAGCATGTTAATCTATGTATTGCTGCTACTTACAATTAATAGGAAACCTGTTTAGAGCCAAATCTGGTTACTTGCTGACCTGAGATTAACAAAAGTGTTTGACTTTTGACATTAGGAAACTATCGTGGAAAAGGAGTGACAATGAAGGAAGAAAAAAGTTGCTACATTGGATGTAAAATAGTAGTTTCCCAAATAAGCGATGAGCTGTACAGGCTAAGAGCCTAAGTGATTTCAGCTTTGGTTATGTGTCATCAGCTGTAATTAAAGAATAACATGGAGAAGCAGCGCCGTGCCACAGAGCTATTCTGTCAAGTTGTGTTGTCCGTGGAGGATTACCCGTAAGAGAGTTCTGGCATTCAAACCAGTTTTCACCCAAGTTTTGAAAGTGAAATGAATTAAGATGCTTATTTAAATTGCTTATTTCAAGCAAAAAAGCCCAGTAACTTTTTGGTACTATATAGTATTGAAACCTGTAGGTTGTCAGCATTTTCTTTTGGGTATTTCCTCTCACAGCACTGTGCAATAGAACTTTCTGCAGTGGTGGAAATGTTCTGATTCTGTGCTGTTCAGTACAGGAGCTGCTAGCTATATGTAAACACATATTGGACCCCTGAAATGAGGTTAGTGTGACTGAGGAACTGAACTTTTTAATTTAATTTAATTTTATTTTAAATAGCCACATGTGACTGGAGGTCCCCATATCGGACAGTACGGCTGTAGATGTTCAGTGTTCAGTGTAATATTTACCATTCTCTTGATTTCAATTAGATTTTTGTATATTTTACCTCATAAGTACATGACTGTATGGTTTGTTAAAAACCAAATAGTCAAAGCAAATTTATATGGAATACTTGCTATGCTGTGTTCTTTAAATCCTGGTGGGTTTGTTTGTTTGTTTTTTAGTACTCTAGGGTAAGTCATTATACAAATCCTAATTACGGGTATGGGAAACAGTGTAGATGGTATTCTCATCCACTGCAGTGGGAGCTGTTGGTTAGCTGGTGAGGCTGGAGGCCATACCCCACCACCTTTCAGAGGTGTGTGCACTGCTGGGCCTCCTCAGTGGATTCACCATGATAATGTGTCCCAGGTTTGCCCTTGTTGAAACCATTTCACAGGACTTGTCTCTCCTATTTGAGTTAAAAGATAACATAGAAGAACAGTCAGCATTATTATCCTAATGAGCTCAGAGCTTCTCAGTTCACACTGTAAAAGTGAGATGATTGGCATGCATTGTGAGCATTGCTAAAATATGTCATCAAAGTCAAGGAAAGTTAAAAACAATTACTTATAAACTGCTTTTAAAGCAGGTGTGCTCCACAGTACAGTGAGTGGCATTTTTAAAGCACTGATTAATATTCATTTGAAAACTTTTAATATGTGGGAAGAGGAACTAGCTCTGAAATTGGTCCTTTATATACTGTAGCTTTCTCAATATAACTTTATTTTAAAGCATGAATATGGAGTATCAGTTTAATTAAAAATATATAAATTGACAAGAATAGCAATATTCTACAGCAAGTAACCGACCTCCTTGGGAATCTTGAAGGAATCATTCTGATCCCCCTGCTCCTATTAAATATATAAAACATGGTTCCATTTCCTTGAGGAAGGTGGTTCATAATCTTTTTTACTTACCCAAATTAAGAAGCCCTATATATAAGTCAAAAGCTTTCATTACAAACTGTGATGCATCACAAAATAAAGCATATTACTAAGTTGTCTGCCTTTTCCAGAAACAGGACCTTTTCGAGTCTGAAATGAAACCCTGGTGCACTTCAGGAATTTGTAAGATGTGACTTGATATACATGTGTGGATGCATGCCTAGAGTAAGCTTTGCATTTTAGGGGGCAGGGAGGGACTAATTATTGGGCTTGATGCATTAAAGACTGAACTTTTGTTTTCTTCAGATTGCCACCATAAATGTTTGTGTTTAACAGGATGAGTTTTGACATATTCTCATTTTTACCTTTTTTTGCTCTGGCCAAAAATTATCAGAATAACCAAAAACTTGAAAATTATGCATCTCTTTTGCCTTCTGCAGTGGTGCTGTCTTGTTAGGTCAAATGTAAAAAATCTTTTGTTGAGGTTATTGCTTCAAAGAAAACTATGTTCAGAGCCTCAGGTGTAAAGCCTAATCAAACTAACCACATTAAGAAGAAATACTTTCTAGTTTATCAAAACATTACATTTGTGTAGCACTTTGCTGTGTGTAGCAGAGTTTATCAACTGGCAAAAGATGCTTATCCCACAGGTAGGTTTTAAAAGAGACTTCAAGAAAAACATAGTGCCTAGCGGATGCAAGCACCATTTTACATGTGCTTCCTTAGCTCGTGACCGCTGACTGAATCCACGATTAAGCAGTCTGAAAGAAAGGCAGAAATCAGATGATTTTTTTAGATGTGGAATCTCCTAATTTTCAAGACTGGCTCAAATATTTCTAAAACACTGTACAAGCCCAAACAGAACATCTGCGGTCCAGGACCATGGGCCACTGTTATGTTTCTGCTCCAGACTTTGGTATTCGTGGCCTTTATTTTTATTTTCTGTTTTATTGCTGTTATTAAACTGTCATAGAACAAAAATAACCTTAATATTTCACAATATGTGGCCAATTTCATGTTCTTTATACATGTCAGTTGCATTTCTGACAGTGAGCCATCCTCTAACCTCCAGAGTGTTGGGCAGGCGCATTGGGATACTGCATTTGGACACTGGGGACAGAGTCTGGGGGGAGTATGCCCAGCCCTCCCCATGGGGCCTCAGTTACCTACTGCTGTGGTCCTAGACTGGATAGAGAATATGATCAAGGTTGGGACTAAATATGACCCCATTCTCATGCGAGCTCCATGCTTGAGTTGGGTTGAAGGAAATAGTTGCATGAAAAGTTTTCAGTTATTCAGTTAATAACATGCTCTTTGGAAGTGAGCTAATCAAACAGAATTCAGGAGGAATATTGGGAAAGGCTAGCAGCTAGTAAGATCTGTAGACATTCCAAAGTTGGTAGTAGAAGTACATTAACCTTTAAGTAGAGGGAGGATGGCATCTCTCAAACAAACAACAAAAAGCAAAACAAAATAAAGCAAAACATTACCTTGGTATTTGAACCAGAGACAACCACCAGCCTGTGTTGAGTCACAGCGATCGCTAACATAGATAGTAAGAACTTAAAATACATATTTGTTGAATTGAATCTTTTATTTCATGGAATAATAATAACTGTCATTTTTTTTCAATGGCTGGCACTTTACTAAGCAGCTGATACATTTTTCTAATTTTACAACAGCCATGCTCAGGCAGATGTTATCTGCAGTTTCCATGTGAGGACATGGAGACTCTCAGAGGAGAAGTAACTTGCCTCGGGACACACAGCCTGCAAGTAAGGAGGTCGACTTCACTCCAAAGTTGCACAGATTGGAGGAGAGGCGAGTTGCAGTAACTAGCTAGGCTTGTTGAGGAACCTGCAATTTCTTCATATTTCCCAGGAAATGGGCTGAATACATAGTAGTGTTAAAGTTGGACTAATGGGAACATTAGCATCCAGACCTGCATGTCTGACTTTGTCATAAATGCAGAATTGATTTCGCACTATTTTTTAACGGCATGTTTATATATTTTCTCATTGCATGTTCAGAAAAGTTTATTTCATGACCAAGTGTTTGGATAGGCCAAAACATTTAACTAGGCCATCATCCACATCAAAAAATAATAGTCCTTAGTTATTGCATTGTAATAGAAAACATTTTAACCAGTTTCCTTTGTCATTGTAGTCATTGTAGATTTTTAAAAAGATCTATATAGACGCACATTTTTCTTTCCTTGAAAGAGGAATGATAACATTTATATGTAATATAACTCACATCATCCATTTAAAAAGGAATAGTATTTTCTGGTTTGTTTACCATGTACACTATCATGGATTTTTCATGAATAGTAAATCATAAATTGTCATGTGAAAAGACTAATACTAATCCAAACATCTTTTTTTTTTAAACTACTACATCACATGTCAATATTTATTATATCTTGTCCAGGATGAAATACCTTTTAAGTAGATAACTAAATGAGTTACATTTTTTTGTTCAAAAACTTAACACAATTATAGAAAGGACCAGTATTGTTGTCAGAATTGTCCTCTTCTTCAGGCCAAGCCCTCAGATGACATCACAACCAGACACCAGCCCTGGGGTCCTCAGCCTCACTCTCACCTGGGAGCTGCCCTCCTCACCCAAGGCTGTTCCAACCAAGTCAGAGAACATGTGGGCTCAGACTGCAGATGGGTCCCCGTCTATTCATTGATACATTCTTAGTCACGCAGCAAATATTTACTCGGTGTTGTCTGTGCTCTGGATATTGTGCCAAGCACTGGGATACATGAAAAAGGAAATTCATGGGTGTTGCCTGTCCTCACAGGGCTTCCAGCATCGTACAGGATCAGATTTGAGCAGACGGCAATACCTTGAAATAACTGATGAGACAGAGGAAGAACAGGGTGCTGGGACCACATGGCACACTTTAGCTACCCCAGTGGAGGGGGCTCTAAGGACCTGGTCCATTTCCCAGGCCAGTTGTTTTTCCTCATGGGTTGGTCTTGGGAACTTAATTAATACATATAATGCACTTAAAACAATACTTGGCACTTAGTAAATGCTCAAGTAATAGTAGCTACATATTAGCTATAATGTAATGGTAGCTATAAAATCTTAGTGACAAATTTTTGTACAACTATTTTGAATTTTTTCCTATGTCCTGAGGTTTCAAACAGATATAACTGACTTTTCACATAGAAATGAATATACTTTTTGTGCTTATTATGAGTTTCACTCGTGAAAATTTACACAAAGTTACTTTTATAATACTTAAGGAATAATTAGCCCTGCTAATGGGAGTTATTATCTTAATCATCATTGTTATCCTAATCTAAAGCATTTTTTAAAAATTTGATTTTGCCTTATAGCTAAGCTAACCCCTCTTCAAAGTAATTTTATGGACCTACCCTTGGGGTATTTACAGTCTAAAGCAGCAGTAATGTGGATACACATTGAGGGTCAGCATTAACTCTTTCCCTTCTGAAGATGCCCTCTCTTAATGTGCTCTGGTGGCATGTTTTGTTGCAGATGGTCTAACGTCTTCTTTGTGGCTCTATAGCACACCTCTTCCAGCAGATTTGGAGGCTTCCCATCCAACCAATGTATCTAGAAACCAGGTGACAGTTGTGTTTGCTTCTGATTGTGCCCCTAGAATGGTTGCTTAGTACATCAATGATTTTTTTAATTTATTTTGAAATAATTTCAGATTTATGGAAAAGTTGGCCAGAACAGTATGAAAAACTCAGATTTCCATTATTCAGATTCCCCAACTATTGGCATTTTTCTGCATTTGTTCCTTCACCTACTATTCTGTATTTATACACCCATTATCATTCATCTTTTTTTGAACCTTGAGAGCAAGCTGTACTTGATACCCAGTCACCCTAAATACTCAAGTACATGTGTCAGACACTCTCCTATATCACCTGCATACAGCCCTCCAGTCAGGAAGCCAACATGGATACAACAGGCCCCTTCGGATTTCACTAGCTATCCAAACAATGTCTGTTTTTCTCCCCGCTTTTTGGAATGGCAAATATTTTAATAAGTGTCTTCTATAGTCCAGGTATTCTGCTAAGTACTAGGATTCTCTGAGGAAGGAAGAAACATGGTTGCTGTGGTGTTCCTGCCACATATGTGTTGCATTTAGTTGTCAGGTCTCTTCAGACCCATCAGCCTGGAGGAGCTTCTTAGCCTTGCTCTGTATATTACGTCCCTGACAATTGTAAAGAATCCAGGCCTTAGTTTCTGTAGGGTGACCCTCAACCTAGATCCATCCAGTGTTTCCTCATAATCAGTTCAAGCCGTGCCTGCTTGGCAGGAATACCAAAGAAATGGTGCCATGCTCTTCTCAGGGTGACACCCTGAGGTGGCAGTGCCATGACTACCCATCCTACCCTTGGTGATGTTGGCCCCAGTCACCTGTTCCTGGTGGTGTCTGCCAGCTTTCTCCACCCTCAAGTCACCATGACCCCCTTTCTGTTGATTTGCATTTTGTGGGAATGACTACTGTCTGTATCCTCCACCTCCTTGGTGGTTACCAAATGGCAATTCTCTATTTCTGTCATTTGTTTTACATGCATTAGTTGGGATCCTATTACAAGGAATAGCTTTCCCTTTCTCTGGTTTGTTTATTAATTTATTTTATATCAATTTGGACTTTGGGTTTTTTTTATAATCCAATGGATTGTGATCTATTTACTTTGATGCTAAAATTGTGATTTGGCTCATGGGAGACCTTTCTCCTGTCCTTTTAACTTGTTTCCATTATTTCTTGAGCATTTGCTGACTTTCTAACAAAATTTCTAGACTTAACGTGTACCTCCCTTGCACCAGCCCTGGAATCAGCTATTTTGCTAAGGAGCCTAGTTCTTTTTAGTGAAAGATGGTATTTAGGAACCAAGATCTCTAGGCTAGGATCTACATATGTTTTATACGTACATGTATAAAACATGTATTATATACATACATACATACATTCATATATACTCCATACACATTACACATACAAGTATTTGCATAGCTCTGTGTGTGTGTATGTGTATGTGTATCTGTATATATGATCATGAGTTCACACTGATTTCTCCAATTAAACCCAATACCTCAGTATTCTTTCTAGCATTCTTCTTTCCATGTTTATAAACACCTTCTCCAACAACGAGATGTCCATTTTATATTGGTTTATTTGTTCAGTTTACTTGTTACTCCATGTAACTGATTTCCAAACCACACCAGTCATGTCTTCCATCCATCATCTCTATATCTCTCCTTCACCTTCCTGTCCTAAATTTCCAGGCCTCTGGCTCATACCTATGTGTAGCCCCCAACCTTCCCGCATCTGTCCATTTTTGGCCTCCAGGTCCACTGGCTTCTATCTCCACACAGCTTTCCAGCCCTCCTCACTACCTTGAGCTTTCAGCCACCATGCTGACTCCTTGAAGCGGGGAAGGGACAGAGGCCTTTAGGTGAATCTTACCAGTAATACACACCCGAAGACAAATAGGATCAGGATGGTCTCTGGAAAACCAGAGGCTTGCCTTGTAAAGTATTTCATTCCTTCTTTTTTCTCATTTTCTTTGTTACTTTTGTGGTTATGAGATAGTTTTTATTTTTAATTAAAATCATATTTTGTATTTTTATTTTTGCATAGCAGAGATAGAAAAGAGAAAAACTTTCAGATAGATTTTTAGGGGTCTTGACAATAAAAGTAAAACTGGGTTAAAACAAAAAAAAGCAATGAAGATTATTACAAAGCAGGGGCTCAGGGAAGAAGGTTCACACTAACTTTAGTGAATTCGTTAGGGCTTGTTCCAAGTTCTTACGTTGGTTTCTGTCTTGGGTCAGTTGATTCACAACTAAAAGTCATTTTATGAAATATTAAAAACGCCTCTGGGCAGCAGTGACCTGTAATACTTTATACTTAGTCTTTTTCAGTGAGCCTGTTCCACTCAGTCGCTCCAGTGTCCCAAATCCATTCAGTGATCCCTCTTCAGAAGTGGGCCACATTTTTGGAGAACTAAGGGCTTTCCTGATTCTATAAATGGTCACATTTACCTTTTCTGTTCTCCAGGCTCTTCTTGCATGTGAATTCCTTCAAAGTTTTTTTTTTATTTTTCAAGAGAAGTGTTGTTCCCATAACAGTGGGATTGTGTGGGGGGTTGGAGGATGGGGTGTGTGTGTGTGTGTGTGTGTGTGTGTGTGTGTGTGTGTGTGTGTGTGTAAGACCTGAAGGCCAAGAAGAATCAGAACTGTTCAGAGTTTCAGGGCACAGAACTGGGTTCAAACTTCTGTAAGCTTTGCTCTCCTCATCTGTGAAATAGGGATTCATTGAAAATGTAAGAGTTCAGTCACTATTAGGTACAATTATTTTTACTGCTGTTGTCACCATATTTATTTTAAAAAGATTATTAAGAAAACAATTAAAAATGAACAAAGGTCTTGAATAGATATTTCTCAAGAGAAGGTGTACAAATGACTGAAAAGCCCATGAAAAACATGCTCAGTATCACTAGTCATTAGGGAAGTGCATGTCAAAACCACTCATTCAACCACAGTGACATGTACTTCAAACACAGGATGGTTACTCTAAAAAAATAATAACAAGTGTTGGTGAAGATGTGGAGAGATTGGAACCTTTGTGCACTGTTGGTAGGAATATAAAATGGTGTTGCCACTGTGGAAAACAGTTCCTCAGTATAATTTTCTGAGTTAAACGTAAAATCACTATACTAGCAGTTCTACTCTTAGGTATGTATCCAAAAGAAACAAAAGCAGGGACTCAAACAGATATTTGTACACCTATGTTCATAGCAGCATTATTCACAATAGACAAAAAAATGGAAAAAACTCACATAGCCCTCAACAGTTGAATCAGTAAATAAAATTTGGTATTAATATTTATGTACAACGGATATTATTTAACTTTAAAAGGGAAAGAAATTCTTATACATGCTACAACATGGATGAACTTAAAGGCATTATGCTAAATGAAATAAGCCAGACGCAAAAACACACATATTGTATGATTCCACTTAAATGAGGTACCTAGAATAAGCAAGGTTTTAAAAATAGTAGTATAGTGGTTCAGGGCCTGGGGGAGAGAAGAATGGGTAGTTATTATTTAATGGCTACAGGGTTTCTGTTAGTATGATGCAAAAGTTCTAGATATGGTTAGTGGTGCTAGTTGCACAGCATGGTGAATATACTCAATGCCACTCAGTGTTCATGGCTATAGATATATTGTCTTTCCCAAAACACACCCCATCCTGAGCAACACATGCACAGACTGGCAAAGGAAAGCTGAAGAATGCTATTTGTAGGAGTTAACAGGAAAGAAAAATTGGGAAGTCAAATGTATCTATAACGGGGGTTGGCCTGTGGACCAAATCTAGCCTGCAATTTGTAATGGTTTTTACATTTTTAAAGGGTGTTAAAAACAACAACAACAAAAAAACACAAAGGTATGTGACAAAGGCCTACCTTGATATTTACTATAGCCTTTAACAGGAAAAGTTTTCCAATACCTGATCTGGAATATTGCTATGGACTGAATTGTGTCCCCATAAATTCATATGTGGGAGCCCTAAGCCCCAAAATGATATTTGGAGATGGGCCTTTGGGAGGTGATTAGGTTTAGCTATGGTCATGAGGGTGGGGCCCTCATGGTGAGATTAGTGCCCTGATCAGAAGACACTCCAGGAGCTGCCTTGCTCCCTGAAGGCCATGTGAGCACACAGTGACAAGGCAGCCAGCTTCAAGCCAGAAAGAGGGTCCTCACCAGGAACCACATGCACTAGCACCCTAATCTCAGGCTTCTAGCCTAGAACTGTGAGAAAATACATTTCTGTTATTTAAGCCCCCCAGTCAATGGCATTTTATTACAGTAGCAAGAACAAACTAAGATAAACATACTCTCCACAGTATTGCCAACAACAGACTCTAGTCCTCACCTCTTCTTACATTTTTGCCAAAACCTCTTTGCTTCACAAATGAAAGAGGTATTAAGAAGAGGAAAGAATTCTCATCATAAAGCATGATCGGGGGGATTTATTATTATTATTATTTTTAATAACCAGAGTAGTAAGCAGGTTCCAAAATACTAAGAAGAATAGAGTTTCTACAATAGTGATTTTCTTATGTGGCACCATCTGTTTTTCTTTAAATATAATAAAAATGACAGCTTTT
>PVKE010030562.1:0-19544 GCA_004027555.1 Craseonycteris thonglongyai
AGAGAGAGAACTGAACTGGGGGAGCTCCCAGTTCAGCATATGGTTCCGCATGGGCCGGGGCCGGGATTCGATCCCTGGTCCCCAGCGCTGCAAAGTGAGCGCTCAACCCACTGCGCCATCCCGGCTTCCCCTACATGGGATATTTTTTAACACCCACTTTGGATTTTGCAGTGGCTGCGTTGTGATGCCTATGTAGGGAAGGGGACGTGGTGGGTGCTCATTTCCAAGCCTGAAGCTCGGTTCCGTCCATTCCGGTCCACAGAGATCAGCCACCCTCCCTGAGCGGCCAGAGCAAGGGCTGCCCTCAACGTTTCCTTGCTCTGCAAACCCGAGAAAGGCCCAGAACGCGGCCATGCAGCCGGCCCACCGCCCCTTCTCTGGCCAGATGCCCCGTGTGCCTCAGCTGGCGATTCCGTGACTCCAGAAGGAACGCTGTAGATCTTGCCCTTTCTCCCCCATCTCCAGCCTGGCACGCAGTCCCCCGGCTTCTGGTCCTGGCGTCCTTCCCTGCGCTTACCCGCTCCCGCCACCAGGGGCGCCCCACAGCCAGCTGAGCACAGGCAACTCCACAGTCTAGCCTCAGGCTTGGGCTGCCCTAGTAGCTAGCCGGGTGGCTTAGCGGAGATTTGCTCATGTTTTCTCAGTTCTGCTGGCCAGAAGCCCACGATCAGGGCGTTGGCAGGGTTAAGGGGAGACACGGTTCTCTCCTTGGCTTGTGGACCATTGTCCTCTCCCTGTGTCCTCACATGGTCTTCCCTCTCTACATGTCCGTGTCCTAATTTCCTCTTCTTATAAAGACATCAGTCATATTGAATTAGTGTCCACCCATATGACTTCATTGTACCTTAATTACCTTTTCAAAGAACCTATCTCCAAATGCAGTTACATTGTGAGGGAGGTACTGGGGGTTAGGACTTCAATATGAATCCCCGAAGGACACAATTCTGCCCAAACACCTTTCCTGGCTAATTCTGCTCCATGTTAACTCCCTTCCCTGACTCTTCGCCCCACAGGGTGCATCCGTCGCCCTTTTCTGTGCTGCCACAGTCCCTAACACTGCCCAGCCTGCTCCCACAGGGCATGGCGGGCTAGGTGACTGCTTTCTGAGTTTCCATCTCCCTTCATTAGATTGCAAGGTCCTTGAGTTTAGCTGACAGACCTACTTGAGAGCCTGTCTTTAGCCTCAGCACGAGGCTCAGCACATAGGTATTTAGATATGTTTGAGGACAGGCAAAAAAAACGAAAAGAAAGAAAATAAAAGAAAGAGAGAGAGAGAGAGAGAAAGGGAAAGGAATAGGAAAGAAAGAAAAGAAAGGAAACAGGGAAGAAACCTTTTTTTTTTTTTTTAATCTCGTGTTTTGTTTTTAATATTTATTTATTTATTTTGACAGAGAGAGAGAGAGAGAGAGAGAGAGAGAGAGAGAGAGAGAGAGAACTGAACTGGGGGAGCTCCCAGCTCAGCATATGGGTCCACACGGGCCAGGGTCGGGATTCGATCCTCGGTCCCTGGTGCTACAAAGTGAACGCTCAACCCACTGAGCCACCCCAGCTTCCCAAGAAACCATTTTTGAGGAATTTTTTTCTGTTGCTAAAATCTCTCTGCTTCTTACTGTCTCTGGAAACAACACCTTGGAACCGATTAAATGACAAACTGCTGAGAACCACATCTTTCCTGTTCCCATGGCCAATGGTGAGCATTCCTTCTGGCTTATTTCTGGGATCAAATCACTGTTTTGAGACAGTGAGGCCACTGAGACACCTGATTCACTTCTGAAGGCCTGGGCGACCTGTCCCTAGGAGCCTGGTTTGTGGCTCACTGTGAGCATTGTTTCCTGCTGAAAAACAGGCATCGTAACTCTTGTTCTGAGAATCACAGAAAGTAAGGGGTGGCTAAGTGCTTTGAAAAAAAATTCAACTCTGTCCCGAGGAAGGAATTATATGATGTTATGTTAGGTATTGAATTCTAACTGGGGACATGGAAATTATTTCCCTTGAGTGTTGTATATACTGCTGTTAAATAATAGAACTTTCCTGATTTGGAATAATTGGGTGAAAGATGTTCGTGAATTAATGATAAGTCTGAATTATGGGGTATTGCAAAAATTTTATTACTTTCAAATTAATGCAAATTAATGACTAACGCTGTATTGTCAAGACAGGGTCCCTTAGGAGAGTTGTTTTAATAAACAGATAAGAATCACGGGTAATTAAGCACTCACCATAAGCAAGGGGGTTCAAAGCAAGCGGTTTAAAAAGTATTGTGAAACTTACTTGAAAAGCTAACCACCTTCCCAGTGTCACTGCTGTGCTTGGCAAATCTTTCCATAACCCTCAGCCTCGGTCAGATGATGGAAAATTCTGAGCAAGCAGAATTGTGATCATTGGCGCGTGGCTGTTCCCCAAATGACAGGCTGGGGACACTGCTCAGAGCGGCAGGTGCCGGCAACCAGGACCCTCCCCTGCTCCCCAGCATGCAGATGGTGGAAGAGCTGACATCAGGTCCACCAGATGCAACCCACCACACACACGCTTCCACACACAACCATCTCACAGTTGCACATGTGCTTCCAGAACAGTCACACACACTCAGATGACACACCTATCCCTACACTCACAGACATACACACACACTCTTATACACACACTATAACAACCACCATCACAAAAGCTGAACACTCCACTTCAGATTCCAACCCGAGGTCATGAATAAAGGGTCCCAGAAGACAGAGCATGTGCTCCACGGATGTCTTCCCCCAAGAGACAAGGGCACATGAAATGGGCTCTAAATACAGGCATTCATTCATTTTGCTTCTGAAGAGGGGACAGCAACTTGAGTGATGACTTGATGCTCTACAACTTGTCAGACAGGAGGCAGAGCATCCCTAGCAAAGAATGGCAGAAGCACAAACCAGAAACCCAAGAAAAACAATAATACTGGCTAAGAGGTATTGGGAACTTGCCATGTGCACCTGTGCTAAGTAAGCCCTTTAATGCATTTTCTCCTTTGTGCCTTGTAACAATCTCAAGAGGAAGGGGGTCATTGTCATCACCACTTTATAGCTATGGAAACTGATGCTGGAGAGGCTAAGTGACTGGCCTAAAGTGCCATGTGTAGCACATGCTGAGCCAGCCTTCAAACCCAAGTTTGCCTGTCTCTCTCAAATAGACATTAACCAAACTCTGTACGAGGTTTAGAAGAGGTTCATTTGGACCAAACAAAACATGATGAAGACAGAGAGAGGAGGATGGGTGTTAGACTGAGCAGGGAAAGAAAGAAGAGGAATCTGTTGCCCTGGGAGGTCCTATAGTCCATGGAGGTGGGAAGCAAGCCATTCCCCCAGGGGAAACTCCAACATTAAGGGGTTGACAACTGATTTTACAGGAAGGAACACATGGCAATCAATGTTTCCTCTCTGAGAGACTCAGATACCTGAATCAATAATAGCTACCCATTTATGGAGCATTTGTTGAGATATTACTGAACACTTCAGGAGCAACATCTCCTCTAGTCCTCTCAGTAACCCTATGGTGGAGACGCAATTGCTAACTTCACTGTACAGATGAGAGAACTGAGGCTCAGAGAAGTGGCCAAACTCATAGAGCTATAGAGTAACAGAGCTGAGACTGACTCAGACTCCGTGCTCTTCCTGCTATGTGTGTACTTGCCTCACCCTGCTGGAAGATGTAACTTTGACCACATTTCTGCCTGGAGTAATGGATAGGAACTAGGAGATTTGGGAACATGGTGCTTCTCTCTACATATTATCAGGACTGGAAAGAATAATAGGAGCCAATACTTTTTCAGGTGTGGTTGAAAATATTTGGAATCACGACAGTGGTTTATGAGACTTGAGTGATTGGAGAGGTTGGCTGACAGTCAGTGATCAATAAATATTACTGTATTTTGTTCTTGTTTTAATTATAACTCCACTTATTAAGCTGAGGTTCTGGGATCTAACACACAGGGCAGTCAGTGGAATATACAGGGGAAAAAAGAGACAGTTACCCAACAGGGTAACAATAACCTTCATTCTACAATTGTAATTGAAGTCTGCTGATAACGGTTTGAGAGGAAGATGTGAAAGCACAGTGCACTCTCCTTGATCCCCAAGACCTCTGAGAATGTCAGGTCAAGAATGTGGAGCCATGGGGAGAGAATAGAAGTGACTGTAATCTTTTATCAGCACCGTGGACAGCAGCCAAGCTGGCACGGGTGGGGAGCTGTCGTTGAATACTAGAGCTAACATCTGGGAGAAGAGGACATTTATCAAGTCAGCTAGGTTCCAATGCTGTACACATGTCACCTCACTTAATATGCCTGATGGATCTGCAGTGCAGATCTCATTTCCCCCATTTTACAGATGCAAAGACTGACGAAGAGTATCTTGTCTCTGTGCACACAGCAAATGTTAGTGATAGGGCTGGGATTTGAATCTAGAATTATCTGGCTAGTTAACTAGTTCCGCTTCCACCCTGCCTGTGCATATCCCAAAGAACTTCCCATTCCCCATTCTCAAGAGAATAGGGAGTCCACCCTCAGTCTCTCTAGGGCAATCATCAAACAGGTGATCTTGGCCCGATCCCAGTGAAGAGCTGACCTGTAGGTCCTTTAGTACTGGGAGCAGGGCACCTGGGAAACAGAGTCCCCTTCTCTCCCAGCCACATGGCTCTTTCAGAAATGGCCAGGGAGTAATGGGGGCAGGCCTAGCTGAGATAGGGGAGGAGGTGGGATACAGGCCACCTGAGACGGAAATACAAAGATGTCCACCCACAGGCTCTGGTCCTCCCACCCCACAGCCCTTTGAGATGAGCAGAGGCTATGCCTACATCAGCCATCTCAGCCCCAACCAACCCCCAGTGAGTGCTGCCAAACTGAAGTCTCCCCCACCTGCTCCCCGAGCCCCACTGCTGGGTCCTACTGCTTTCTGTGGGGACGGTAAGTCTGAGGAGCTGCGCTGAGGTCTAATTTAGAAGGGCATTCAATTCTGAGCTAAAGAATTTAGGTGTTCTCCCACAAAACTATGGAGCCCTCTAACAATCACCATCCATTCTTAGAGCCTTTACTGAGATGGGCATGGTGCTTGGCCATGGTCAGACATTTTCCCATTCAGTCCTCACTGTACAGCCTTGTCAGGGACAACCTTGAGGTAGTTATCATCGTCACCATAGTTATGGGAGATGACACTGGGGCCCAGAGAGGGAATGGGACTTCCCCAGGTCACAGAGCTGGTGCTGGGGCCAAGTTGAGATGAACACTAGACTGTACTTCCTAATACTGCACTCACCGTGTCATGGCCAGGGGTCACTGGCCCTTGAGGTCCGAGGGCCCAGGGCTCAGGAGAAGGCCGCGCTGGAGGCTGAGCAGAGGGCTGCAGCCAGCTTCCTGTCTCACTGGGGCGGAGGCATCACAGCCACACACCCAGCTCACACGGCGATGCCTTGGGAACCATCCGCAGTACCGGTGTTTTCGAGGATTCTTAGAAAGACTTCGGGGAGGCCGTCTATGTGGACGTGGAGGGGGCTGGTTATAGGCTCTCGGAGCCGGTGGGGGAGCTGAGGATGGGGTTGGCATGAAGCAAAGCAAAAGAATGCCTGAGAGGTCACCCCAAAGACCAGAGATGCACCCCCAGCCAAGGAAACCTGCCCTCCGTGCCTGGGCTTCTGGCCCCTCAGCCCCGGGGGTTCTCTCCTGCCCCTCCCAGAGCCTCACCCACCTGCTTTCCTAACCACCCCACAGGGCTGTCTCCTCCTGCTCTGGGCAGATCATGCGCTGGCTTTAAAAAGTCACCTCTGCAAAACTCAGTCCCTCACTTGTAAAATGAGAGTAGTAACATTTCCCCAACAGTGTCACTGGCCTGGCTCATGAGGGAGAGACATAGCCACCGAGCTGGGTGGGCAAGGTCTGGGCTGCCGGGCAGCCTGGACTGGGTCTGAGGCCGCATCGGTGGCCGTGCTCCGTGGTCTGGTGGCCACCGAAGGGAGACTTGAATGAGTGGCTGCTCTGGTAGCTGCTCTAGTCCTTTGTGGTTCTGAGTGAACCCCAGTCCACAAGGCACAAAGCATCCCCAACCAAGGCCTTTGATCACTCTGCCATCCCTTTTGTTCCCCTTTAGTCCCCATGAATCAATTGCAAGTCCCCAAAGGGGACTCACTTCTGAGACTGCACAAGCCGCCCTCGGGGCTAAAGCTCTCCTCCGCCCTGACTCACCACTAATTCCTATTCCCCCTTCAGGTTAAGAGCGGGGCTCAGCCTCCTCTCCCTTCGGAAAGCCTTCCTTGACCCCCCAGCCTGGGTAGATATTGGGGCTCTCTGTGTGGGGCACAGAGCTGTGGGTGTCTTGGGGGAACAAACGGAAGGTGAGGCAGGAGAGCTGGCGGCCACTGTCTCCATCATGCACAGCTGGGAGCTGCAGGAGGCGTGGGGCTGGGCTGGGGAGCCCCACCTGGAGGTTTGCTGAGCTCAGCCTCCCCTGGGAGGGGCCCAGGTGTGGTGCTTTGTGACACTGGCCCCAGGGGCAGCTCTGCTTACCTGAAGATGGGAGCAGGAGGCCACAGCCTGTCCCAGGAGGAGCGGAGCCACCAGCTGGCGGGGCTCGATGCAGCATTGTCCAACCCTCAAGCTCTTACCTGCCAAGATGGGGCGGGGAAGCTGGCGAGGCGCAGGAAGTCTGTGTCAGGACCCACATCAAAGGCTCGGACTTAGCTCTGGGTACGCTCCTGCCAGGAAACTCGGTGTGGGCTACTGCACATGGCCTCCGTGAACCTGACAGCAAAGAGCACAGACCTGGGGTCAGATAGGCGTGGGTTCAAGTCCCTGTGCCCCCACCTCAGCCCCCAGGCACAAGAGGATTGCACTGTTTTCTCGAAGCCCCTTGCCTGGGTCTGACCCCAACCCCAGTGCTGCAGCTGGGGGCACCTCAGACCAAGTTCTACCTCAGGGACCTCTGGATCCCAAACAGGCCATCCGAAGAGGCGTTGGTGGTATAGTGGTGAGCATAGCTGCCTTCCAAACAGGCCATCCGGGCGAATGTGACACAGCCAGGGCATTGTGGAGGGACTGGGACCTCAGGGAAGTCCCGTTCACCAGCCCAGGCACCCGGCTGGGTATGCTCCTCAAAAGGCAGATAAGGGAGAGAGACGAGGAAGTTGAGAGTAAGTACTTAGTAAATGAACAAAGTAACGTTTTGTCTGATGAATATAATTATTTTGTTTTTAAATATATATTTATTTATTTATTTATTTTTGACACAGAGAGAGAGATACAGAGACAGAGACAGAGAGAGAACTGAACTGGGGGAGCTCCCAGGTCAGCATATGGGTCCGCACGGGCCGGGGCTGGGATTCGATCCTTGGTCCCCGGCGCTGCAAAGTGAGTGCTTAACCCACTGAGCCATCCCGGCTTCCCCTAATTATTTGTTTTTAATGGGGCTTCTATTTGTGCATTGATGTTCACAGCAGCATAATTCATAACAGCCAAAAGTGGAAACAACCCAAATGTCCATCAGTGGATGAATGGATAAAACAAAATGTAATCTATATAGTCACACCTTAGTATTCGACTGCTTTGAAACTTGTCAAATTTGGTACTGGACACATTTTGATGAGAAGATTTTGTCCCAGTTCTCGTGGTTTGTTTGGTACTCGTCACGCCTCCTGGAACCAATTAATGACAAGTACCAAGGTACCACTGTACATATAATAGAATATTATTCAGCCTTTATAGGGAAGGACATCTGACACATGCCGAACATGGAACCTTAAAAACATTACGCTAAGTGAAATAAGCCAGACACAGAACAAATACTATCTGATTCTGCTTATATGAGGCACCTAGTAGTCAAATTCATAGAGACAGGACGTAGAACCTTGGTGGCCAGGGCGGGACGGGAGGGAGAAGGGGGAGTTACTGTTTAATGAGCACAGAGTTTTGTAAGGTGAAAATTGCTCTGCAAATGGGGTGGTGATGGACATACACCAATGTGAATGCACTTACTGCCACCAAACTATATGCTCAAAAGGGTTAGCATGGTAAGCTTCGTGTTATGTGGGTTATACTACTATAAAAAAATGGAACTTGTATTTGCACTTTTTAAAAGTCAGATGTATGGAAGTATAATTGACACACACTGAAATTCACCCATTTGAGTTCAGAGTTCTATGGATTTTGACAAATGTATACAGTCAGGTAATGACATCCACAATCAAGGTATAGAATTATTCCATGCCGTCCCCATAAAGTTCCTTCATGCTCCCTTCTCATCAACACCGTCCTGTCCCAATTCAAGCGCCTGGAAACCACTGACCTGTTTTAGGTCACTATAGTTCTTTTTTCACCAGAATGTCATTCAGTGGAATCATGCAGAAGGTAGCCTTGTGAGTCTGGCTTCTTTCACTGAGTATAACATAATGCACCTGAAATTCATGCATGTGGTATGCATCAGTGACTCTTCATTTTTCATTGCTGAGTAGTATTCCAGTGTCTGGATGCACCAACATTTGTTTACCTGTTCACCATCGAGGGACATTTGAGCTGTTTCCAGTTTTTGGTGATTATAAATAAAACCACTGTAAATATCCCTCTACAGGTTTTGGGTGGCCAGATGTTTTCATTTCTCTTGGGTACATACCTAGGAGTGGGATTGCTGAATCATATGGAAAATGAGTATTTAACTTTACAAGAAATGACTATTTTCCAAAATAATTATACCTCACTTGGTTTATTTCATTTTGTTTTTTCTTGTAGCTCATTTTTATTATATTTTACCCCCAAAAAATATCTCTACGGTGGGTTGAAAGGGGAAAAACAAACCCAGTGTGATCCTATGCCACTCTCAGTCTGAGAAGCTCTAGTTTAGGAAGAGTCAGTAGATGGAGGATTAGAGTCAAGGCTCCTCAGCAGCTAGAACAGCATGTGCAAAGGCCCAGGGGCAGGAGAGGACTTGGCACTCCTAGAGAACTGGGGTGGGGGTGGGGGAGGCGGGTAGCTGGTGAGCCCTGAGGCTGGAAATGGGGTTTGGGACCAGATGGTGCAAGATGAGACTGACTCAGGATTCTGTCTGGAGGAGGGTGTGGAGAGCCACTGAAGGGTCTGAAGCAGGAGAGAAAACGAAGTGATTTACATTTTAAATAAGTTCCTCTGACTGGGAGTGGCAGCTCCGGGGAGACAGGCTGCTCCTGCCAAAGATGAGGAGACCTGGACTGGGGTGCTGGCAATGGTGGGGTTTAGAAGGTAGAATGGATAGGATTTGGGGGTGGGTTAGATGGGGTGGGGAGGAAGACTGCGTGGAGTAAGAGGGTCCAGCTTTATTGCTTGGGCCGTGCGCCCCAGTGAGGGTGTCGATGAGATGTGGAGGGTGCCTGGGGGGGGGGGGAGTCAGGCGGGAGAATGGAGACCTCCCAGCTCTGTGGCTGCAGGGCCTGCCTCCAAGAGGGCTCCCCTGCCCAATCTGGACCCAATTCAGCTGTCACTCAGGCAGGCCAGGCCTCTGAAGGCCCTCAAAGAGCCCTTGATTTGTGTAGGCCTGGCTGGCCCATTATCCCTTTGGGACTCGTCTTTGCCAAAAGTAACAAAGCGCTCAGCATAGAGCTGACTCTGGGCTAGGGTTGGGGCATGGAGAAGGGGGTGGAGAGGGAGGGGCTCATGAGGGCCCAGGCAGGGCTGAGTGGAGGGAGTCGCTTTCCACCGTCTTCTCAGGCATTGGTGCGTCTGTAGGAGGTTGAGCTTGTGCACACATGGATCTAAACAGTGTGCAGGTGCTTACGTGTCCCCGTGTGCATGAGCATCTCTGTGTGTGGTGCCTCCGAGTGCCCTGTGTGCACATTTGGGCATCTCCATATACGCATGGGCGTTAGACACTCCCCTCCAGATCCCCTCTCCACCCTGCTCCATGTCTCCCAAGGAGCCTGCCCAAGCAGCATCTCAACCAGACTCCTGGCTGGCTGCTAGTTGGGTTTGGCCAATGCGAGGCCCTGCTAGCAGATCAGAGGGCGCGCTGACAGGTGGGCAGCCTTGTGCAAGCTACGCTCTCACCAACCCACCACTGCTCCTGCACCTGACACTTTGGGAGCAGGGCTGGCACCCCGGCTTCCCACTATTGCTAGCCCACAGATGCGTCACCCTTGCTTTGCAGTTTCCCTTTACTCTGCCTTCACCTTTGTAAACGGCCTCTTTGTTAAAATTTTCTCACTGTGATTGAGTGCTTTTTCTAGCTGGGATCCGGACTGAACAACAGGTGCATGCATTTGGGTGTGTACATGTGCATACTGCATCTCTTGGTAGGGCTATATCTGGATGGACCTGCATGTACATCTGTGCATATTTGTACACACATATGCAGCTTTATGTATGCACATGTGACCATTTGTAAATAGGGGCACATGGCAAACATGCTTGTGTAATGTGCACAAGTGTGCATTGTTTATTGTGTTTGTTTACATCCACAGGTGTGTATTTCAGCTGCGTTTTTGATGTCTTGGGGTGGGAACCATTGCAAGTGGCTATAAACCCCAGTAGGGAGGAGGGCTGATAGGGGCAGGCAAGGCTCCTCCCAGGCGCCCCCTAGGGGCCTCTTCTGGAGACTTGCCCTTCCAAAGGGACCTGCTTCGGTCAAAAACATCACTGGGGGGCCCTTGCCACCTCCATCATTATCCTCCCCAGCCCTGTGCCAGGTCCTTTGGCTGCAGTCTCAGGACCTCAAATTACATGCAGCATCAGACAATGGTCACAGAGCAAGACCCATCCTTACTGTCAGGGTTAATGTCTTTCCTCCACAGAGGGCTTGTACCATAAAGACACGCAACCAGAAGTTATAAAGACAATGATGAGCAGACTCACTCTACCAAAATAAAATATTTTTGTGCAATGAAAAGAAGCAAAGAAATTTAAAAGTATTTATACTTATTTACACAAGTATGTGTAATTTATGTTGTAGAAAAAGATAACATCTATTACATATAAAGAGTTCCTACAACTAAATAAGAAAATAACAGCAATCCAGTAGTAAAACAAATGGGCTAGTTATATGGTCAAGTGTTCCAGAAGAAATGTCACAAATTTCCGTCAGGCTAAGCCCCAGTTCAGTGTGGGGAGAACTGTCAAGAATTGTGCAGAGTCTGGGATTTTACCCTTCTTGCAAGCTAGGAAGTTAGCCTGCCTCTGCAGAAGACACGAGACTACTGGGTCAGACCCAGAGGATAGTTTATTACTCATAGAATAACAGTAGCCAGAGTATCAGCATTTTTTTTTTCATACAAGCCCTCATTCCTACAGATCAACATGAAGAAAGCTAGGAATCACCTGCACACACAGTAGCTGTGTTATAGGAGGGGACTCTGGCTTAGGGAACCTAAATCTCTGGCCGATAGGCTACTGTGGAAGTGATGTCACGTGGCTTCAAGACTGAGTCATAACAGACGATATAGTTTCTACCTGATTCTCTTGGTCACCCTGCTATGAGGAAGCTCAAGTTGACCTACGGAGAGGCCCACTGAGAGGAACCGACAGCATTCATCTGCTCGTTAGAAATGTGAGTGAGCCAACTTGGAAGTGGATCCTCCAGCCCCAGTCAAAACTTCAGATAACTGCAGCCCTTCTCCATCTTACTGAAACCTCATGGGTCAGCCAGAACTACCCAGCCAAGACTCAGAGAAACTATGAGAGACAGCAAATAATCAGGGTTGTTTTAAGCCATTACACTGGGGATAATTTGTTATGCAGCCTAGATAACTAATTCATGAAACACAGACCTCATCCCTAATGGCAGGGCTACCAAGCAGAGAGAGATTTTGAGTTTTCTTGAGCTCCCATGGAGTGTGGAAGTTGAGGTGAGAGCTGGAAGACTGGCACAGGGCTTCTGAGCCTCAGTTTCCCCACCCATGAAATGCGAGGTGCTAATAGTAGCTCCTTCCTGGGATTGTGATAAACATTCCATGAGCTGATTCACATAAAGCACTCTGTACAGTGCCTGACATGAAACCAAGGTTAACTTCTATGACTAACAAATTCTCTCATGAGTGTGTAATGCTTTTGTTTAATTATTTTGAGAGATTAAAAATTCAGAAAAATCAGAAGAGTGATCACTTGTAATCATGCCTCCTAGATTAATGACAAACAACTTTGTTGTCCCATCGGCATCAATTCTTTTTAGAACCCTACACTGTAATATACCCGTATGCATATGTGCTCCCTTTCAGAGGAAACTGAGTCCTTCCTGGCCACTCCCTGAGTCCCACTCGTGCCTCCTTCCCCCCAGATAGGCCTCAGCAGGAGTGCCTACGTCTCACCCAGTGTGTCTCCCACACTGGGTGGTGATGGCCACATCACCCCACGAGGTGCAGCAAGATGCCTGGAAAGGCAGCAGGAGGGGAGCAGAAGAGAAGCAGAGGGTGTGGGGGTGAGAGGAACCCCGAGAAGGAGCTTCCCAGAGAGACAGGGAGCTGCAGCTGCGTCAGGCTTGTGATGGGCCATGGGAGCTGCTACAGCTTCCTGACCTTTGGTTAGTCACCGTCACGGGGCCACGTAGGATGTCACTGGCACAGTTGGCCCCACTTCCATTGTCACAGCACAGTCACAGAGACACACGCAAGGTCACCTGCAGGGTCAGCACCATCACCCCATGTCAAACCAGCACACAGTGTCCCCTGCATATCGTGAGGTTCAGTGCAAACAGCCCTCACTCACTCCTGGCTTCACCTGCACACAGCTGCACAGTGTGCTCAGCTCAGCTGCACCCAGGAGAGTCACCTGCCTACAACCAGCCACTCACGGTGATCTGTTGTCCCTTACTCCATCAGCCAGGCCATGAGGCATAACGTAGCACACAATGTCACTGACAGGTGCAGGCCCCACCCCAACAGAGCCCCGCCTCCGGGCCTTGCTGCTGTGGGTCCACCCAGGCACCTGGGTCGTCGGGCTCAGAGCCCTGGGCCCAGGCCCCTCAGCGAGCCCAGGAGCCCAGGGTGCTGCTGCAGCCCAGCGGAGGACGAGCAAAGGCTTTGTTCTTTGTGGGCAGGTCATCAAGGGGAGCTGGCACGCCCCTGCCAGCCCCTCCCCTCCAACAAAGGAACAAAACAGCAGCTATTTTTAGCATGGTGTCAAACTCTCCCGCAGACCCTGGGGTGGGGAGTCCCGTGAGACAGGCATTTGTGAGGGCTAATGAGCAGCAGCAGCCATGCGGCCACTCTCCAGGCAGCTGGCCCCATCGCCACCAGGGCCGGGGTGAGCCCCGGATGCTCCTGAGACAAAGAGAAGGCCAAGACAATGAGAACAATGCCCACACTCCCAGGACGTCTGCTTCCTGGGGAGTATCCCCCACTCTTTGGGACTAGGACCCCTGGGCACGGGGCATGGGTGTCAGGACACCTCCCCATCCCCCATGTTGAGCCCACAGGCATTTACAGGAGGCACCTACCTCTCAGGCCCCATTTCCCAAAGGAGGCTGCCTGGGATGAGTGACGTGACTGGAAGCTCGTGGACTCTCCCTACTGCACACGCCGCCAGTGACGGGCAGCTTTGGAATCATCCAGGCTTAAGAGTAACTTTGAGCTCCGCCTCAGGCCTTTGTTTCCTCACCTGTGAAATTGGGGCGATTGTTCTCCCCTCCCAGGATTGTTGCGAGGAGTCTGGGAGATAGGAACAGAGCCTAGGGCAGGTCCTCAGCCAGCCCTGGAGTCCTGGGCTGAATGAGCTCCTCCCCCGCAGGGCTTGTCTTGTTCAGCACTGGACAGGGGAGCCTGGCACCCTGACTGGCACACAGCAGGTGGTCGATAAAGTTGTCAAAAAGGGTACTGAAGGGCTCTTATCAGGATGACACCCTACAGGCTTGCCCAACTTGAGTTACCCTCTTTCCAAGTCCTACATCCTCTCAGAAAAAAATGTGTTGCCCTAAGATCAAGTCACTGGTCAGCGGGTGAGCGCCTTCGAGGGCTGGGAGCCTTGCGCTGCAATGACATAGCCTGGCCACCAGGAGGCGCACTCTCTTAAGGTTTCCACACCAGCGCGAGTCCCAGCCACTCTGGGGTTGGGAGGGCTGGAGCCCCGCCAGCCCGCCAGATGGGGTCCCCCTGTCCACTCCTCGGCCTGAGATCAGAGATGGTGGAGGAGTGGCATCACACCCAGGGGTTAGAAAGCGGCACTTCTTCAGGTGTGACTCACTCCCATTTTCCAAGTGTCCTGTCCTCATAGGCTGCGGTGACTCCTTGCTCCCCAGTGCTTGTCCCACCAGACTTCAGGATTCCTTGTTCTGTCATCCTCCCCTCCCCAGCTGGAGAAGCTCAGGCCATCAGAACCAGAAGGTCCCCAAGTTGACCTGAGCGTCTCCCACATCATTGTGCAGATGGGAAAACAGAGGTCCACAGAATGGAATCATTGTCTCAAGGGTGCACAGTGCATTGTCTCAAGGGTCACTGGGCCAAGACGGAAACCTAGGCCCCTCTCTCACTCATGTGCTGTTTTACAGGGGAAGGGAAGATGGAGAAGAACTGCGAGGCCCCTGATTCTGTTCCAGGTCTTTGGCCTGACTCTATACTGCATTATTTCACTGAATCCTGAAGTCATGATGTCCATTTACAAGTGAGGAAAGGGAGGCCTTGAGGAGGTCATCTGACATTCCACCACTAGAAAATAGCAGCACTGGTATCCGTCCCCGGGACAGATTCCCAAACCCACAGTCTTTCTGATGCATTAGGCAGAACCATATAAAATTGCCATTTCTACAAGTCACAGCTTCACAACACTAGTATGCCTTAGCCTGACACTGTGCCAAGGAGACACCTTATCCTGAAGGAAGGAGCCATTAATGGAAATATTTTGGTGGCAGGAGAGAAGGGAAGAAAGATTTCTTTGGGAGAAAAACACCTGGAGGAGATGACTTGTTGCTGGAGAGATTGTCCCCTCCAACCGCAAAGCCCCGGTCAGGACCCTGGAATGGCCAGACGGCTGTAGAGGCCCACGTGCAAGGACCTCTGACCACAGAGAGGTCCCGCACTTTGGACAGGAAGAGATTCAAGGAGGGTCTTGAGGGGGGATATGGCTTCTCCGGCTATGTCAGAAAGGCCCCTGGGAAGAAGGACGAATCCACATGGTGTAGATTTAGAATGTCACAGAATATCATGGCTAGAATGCCATAGGGTGCCGTTGAATGTCAAGGAATATTGTAAAATGCTATGGAAAGTCAAAGAATGCCACGGGATACCGCGAATTCTTGTAAATGTCATAAATTGTTGTAAATGTCAAAAGATGTCATAGAATGCTGTAGATGGTTGTAAATGTCATCGAGCGTGAAGGACTGCCTTCCCATGTCATCATAGAATGCTGTAGGTGGCTGTAAATGTCATGGAATGACTTAGGACGTCATCCTCAGCTGTTAGAGAATGTCAGCATCACTGAATGCCAGTTTGAGCCAGTTGGAAAGGACTCGAGATCGCCTAAGTTCAAACAGATCATTTTGCAGATGGGGAAAACTGAGGCCCAGGGAAGAGGAGGGGCTCCCCGAATAAAGCTCATCCAGACAGGCACTGGCAGATGCAGATTCAGCATCCGGGTCTCTGGACTCCCAACCCCAGCAGCCTCCCTTGGCTGAGACTCAGGGGGACTAATTAACCCTGTGATGGAAATAGTGGTGCCCAGTGGGTATTCAGCAAAACTCTAATCCTGGCTGGCACCAGCCCTATGTCAGAATGGGGAATTAACTCCATGTGTGGGGCTTTCTGGTCTGGAAAGCGAAATAATGAGTTCTTTGCACTGAAATCAACAGCATGCCTGCTCTGTAGCAGAGTACGGGCTAGGTGCGTTGGGGGAGCCCTCAGAGGCCTGTCGCAGGCCCTGTGCCAGAAGAGCTGCCCCCAGGCTGCCCGGGGGGCCACGCCTTGCACAGCCAAGGACTCAGAGGTGCCCAATCTTGTAGACAACTCTTGGCAGAGATCCTGAGGCCTAGGAGGCTGGGTGTGGGTCTGAGAAATGGGGATGCAGGTGGGGGACCCTGGAAGGAGCTTTCCAGCCAGATGTCAGGCAAGCAGGAAGGACGTCACTTCAGCTAAACTGTTTGCAGTGAGTGGGATGGGAGGTAGCAATAAGAATCCACAGAACCTGTTCGCTGTCTTGGCAGTCTTATGGGTAAGGGGTCTCAGAGGTGCGAGCAAAATGGCAAATGAAGTTGTCTTCACGACATCGTCTCCCCTCTCCTCTGCTTCCAACAGGAGACTCCCCCCAAAGACTTTGTTTCCCTCTGTTTATCCCTAAGCCCCAAGTCTGTCTCTCCCCCAGCCTCTTCCTCCCTCCTGTGAAGACCTGCACCCAGAACTAGCTGGTTCCCCTGCAGCCTCCGGGGCAGGCCCCTGGGTCCTGTGACTATTCGGCAGCTTCTCTGTTGCACACAAATGGACAGAGGCCCGGAGCTCGGGCCCAAAAAGGGGAAACCAGCCGGGTCTGCCCACATCCTTCCAGGGCAGACTCCCTTTCCCCTGGCTGTTGCTCCGGGGATCTTTGCTGTCCAGAGCCCCGCACCAACCCAGGGTGTCCCCAGCCCTGAGGACAGAGCTGGCCGTGGAACTGAGCGAGCCTGTCAGGGAAGGTCCGGGCTGAGCCAGGGAAACTCTGCCCCTCAGGGCTGGGCTGGCAGTGACTCAGCGTTAGGCAGCCTCCCTCTTAGCAAAACCTTCCCTTCTCTCTGAGAGTTTGCTCCCTGCAGCTGTAAAAATAACAAGGTCCCAGCAGAGCCTGGTGGCAGAAGTGAGTTCAGGAAGGGGCACAAGGAAGGAATGTGCAGGAGGAAGAGGAGGTGGAGGGGTTCTGGCAGAGTCAGCCTTGGTCCCGAGGGCCGGAGGGGTGGCCAGAGGTTGTGCAGGACCCCAGAGGGAGCAGGGTGGTGGGGCCCCCTCTTGTCCATGTTAACAAAGCTTTTCTAGCAGTGCGCGCACACGTGTGTCGCTGGAGACTGTGTGTCTGTGTGGACACGTGTGTGGTGTGTGCTCACTCGCTCCTGTGCGGCCCTGAGTGTGCATGCGGTTCTGCAGGTCGTTCTGCTTGTTAGAGTATATACATGTGTGTGACTCTGGATGCGGTCCTGTGTGGGTGGGTCTGATTGTGTGTGCATGTGTGTGTGTCTTAACAGGACAGTGCTGGTCTTGGCATCCACTGTAAGAGGATTTAGTTTAAAAGACAGTGGAGAGCAGCGTTTAAGAACTTTACCCTAAACTCAGGAAGATTTGGGTTCAAATCCTGCCCGTGGCATGGTAGACAAGTGACTTAGCTTTTCTGAATATTAGTTTTTTTCCATCTGCAAATGGGGGAGAGTACTAGCAGCTCCCTCACAGGGTTATCCTGAAGTTCTAGTGAGACAGAAAAGGGCTTCGTGAACGAGGAAAGGCCAGCACAGTGGGAAAACACAGGTGATGTGGGAATGCTGCGAGATCTGAGGATAAATGTGCTAATGTATGCAAAGCAAGGCGTCACCACCTGGAGTGGAGGGGAGAATGTTGGCGATCTACCTGAGCAGAGAAGGGGATGCCCAGAGGGAGGGAGTGATCTTCAACTTGCATCTCCAGGTCTGAGCCAAAGCGTGCCAGGAGACACAGGAGAAATGTGTTCCAGGAGGCAGGACCAGCATGTGCCCGGGACGGGGTGTAAGGAGCCTGGTACCTAAAGGGAAGCTGGATGCAGGAGGGACTCCGGGAGGGGACAGTAGGGGACAGAACACCAGAGGCCGGATCAGGGAGCCTTGAATTCCTGGGTCACGAGAGAGGACTAGCTCTTGAAGCAGTGAGGAGGCTTGGAGAGCTGTGGAAGGTTTTAATCAGGGAATAATGGGATCAAGACAGCATTTTAGGAAGATGACTCAGCCTGCTGGGTGGGACGCAGGAGGGGCGATGGGGGAGGCAGGAAGGACAGTCAGCAATGAACCAGAACAGCGAACATCCATTGAGCTTTTTGTGTGCCATGTCATCTCACCTTCTCCACAACCCAAGGTAACGCAGCATCCTCATTGTAGGGACCAAGAAACTGGGACTCAAGCGATGAAAGGCATTTCTAAGGTCGCACAGCTTGCAACCCACACCCATCTGACGCCAGAGCCCTCATTCTCGGTCTCCAAGCTGGGGGTGACGCCTGGGCTCTGAGTCCAGGCTGCCTGGGTTCGAATCCCATCTTCACCCCAGCACGTGGCATCTGACACAATGGGATATCAGCTAGAAGAGCTCTGGGCCTCAGTGTGCTCGTCTGTAAAGTGGGCTTGATAAAAGCGTCCACCTCTGAGCACCAGGCCGGCCACGCAGCGAGCACTGGGCATGCCGGGGCCTTCGGGGAAGAGGTGTTGTTTATCCTGGAGCCGCACGAGGCTGGGCAGGGACAGCCGCTCTGGGATGGAGAGAAGTGGGAGGATGAGAGTTGTGGGGGGATGGGATGGGGAAGACAGGAAAGGAGGAGTCAAGGATGTGTCCTGACTATCCTGGGCGTGTCTAGTGGGGGTAGCAGGGCTGGTCACGCCATCCGGGGACTGGAGGATGAGCAGGTTCAGAAGAGGATGAGCTTGGCCTGGGGAAGATAAGCCTGCAGCTCCTGTAAGCACCCCCGCCATGTCCACCTGCCTCTGGAGCCTGGGAGGAGACCTAGGAGCTTCCTTCTGGCCTTGAGCCACACAGGCACAGGCCTTCCGGAGCTGAATCTCCCAGGAGAGCCTCATGTCCCTGGCAGAGTCTAGGGACAGATGAGGTCTTGCCAAGTCCAGCCAGAGGCTGAGACCCTACTGGACCCCAGGTCCTCCATGTAGCCTCAGTCATTCCCAGGCCCCTGCCCAGACCCCAGCAAGGCCAGGCACACTTACAGGACTGGGATCTTCTCCATGTGTGACTTCAATGTTCTCCCCTTGAGTCAACACGAATACCATGACCAGAAAAGTGAGCTCTTTTTTGAAAACACTACCTCTTCCTCAAGTTCGATCATTTCCTAGTGCATCTGTCCCTCCATCCATCCATTTATCCATCCACCCACAAAATGGCATCATCATATGCTTGATGGTTTTCAATCTGCCTTTTCACATAATAATATGTGTGAGCATTTCCCAGGCTACTTAACATTCTTCTGTAACCCCTTTTCCTATTTGATTTTTAACCTTTTTTATTGTCGAATAAAACATCGAGACAGAAGCCACACAATACAATTATAGAGCTTACCGTATTTTCCGGCGTATAAGATGATCGGGCGTATAAGACGACCCCCTAATTTTACAGTTAAAACATAGGTTTAGGCCTATATTCGCTGTATAAGACTACCCCCCACTTCCGAGGCAACACCAGTTCTTTTTTTAATTAAATTTTTAATGAGTGACATTTTTCGAACATACCGTAATATACTGTACATTGATACGATAAATGGAAGGTCTCTTCACAAATGGCAATGCCATGAACTTGACTGAGAAACAAGAAATCCAAAAGAGAACATTAACAATGATGGCATCATCTGGAAAGAAAATTACATGAAGAACTTGCAGAAAACGCTTGTTTGTGACTGACTGGGATGATAAGAGGTTTTTCTAGGCAGAGGAGCATTGTGA